>SJXQ01007049.1:118122-207578 GCA_006408695.1 Aepyceros melampus
GGTGAGTGGAGTGAGGGAGGGGTGGGTGGAGTGGGGGTGGGGATTGGAGGGGAAGAGGTACCTGAACTCTTCTGCTCTCTCCAACACCCCCTCTACCCTCCCACCGCCCCTCTCAAGGAGGAATAAGAGTAAGGATCTCTCCTTTGAAATTTGAGACCCTTTGGGCCTGCTGAGCTTAGAGCTCCTGCGACCTGGAGAAAGGTCAGCAGAGAGAGGCTGGGACCGCAGGTCTCCCAGACACACTGGCGCTCCCACCATCTGGAGTGAGGAGGAGATGTGAGTTGAGTCAGATGCGGCTGGGTTATTTTCTGAAAGAGGAGTTCTCTGAAGCAATAGGTGGGGGAGCTGACGGCCCATGGAGGGAGCTGAGAGTGAGTGAGTGGTCTCCTTCCAAATCTAGAAAACTTGCCATGGAAGGGTTGGCCTTGCAGAAAATGCGTGTGTTTCCAGATCAGTGTTTGACTCCCTGACACACAGATGACACCAAAAACAGTCATTCTGGGCCAGAGGAACAGCAGCGACAACAGTCTCACTCAGTCAGGGGTCAAGTATGGAGGCCCATTTCTTAATTTTCTCAGGACTCTGACTCTGGGGGAGATAGTGTGGAGAAGAGGAGAGCAGGGAGTCCTGCTCAGGTGAGAGACTTCCATGTCCCTGAGACCCACCACCATCCACACCACGCACGTTCCTGTACAGAGAGCCCAGCGGGAGCTAAGGAGGCAAAAGGAACAATGCTCGAGTCCAGCAACGCTGGTTTTCAAACAAGTAGTACTGCATTTTTCTTGCATTATTTCTTTTTTTCCCCTTGCTTTCCTTTCTTCCTTTCTTTCTTCTCTGGGTCTTTGTTGTGTGCGTGGGCTTTCTCTAATTGTGGTGAGTAGGGGCTACTCTCTTGCCTGGAGAATCTCAGGGACGGAGGAGCCTGGTAGGAGGCCGTCTATGGGGTCGCACAGAGTCAGACATGACTGAAGCGGCTTAGCAGCAGCGGGGGCTGCTCTCTAGCAATGATACACGAGCTTCTCACTGCGGTGGCTTCTCTTGCTGAGGAGCTTGGGCTCTAGAGCACACAGGCTTCAGTAGTTGCGATGCACGAGTTTAGTTGTCCCGCGGCATGTAGAGTCTTTCCAAACGGATCAAACCCCTGTCCCCTGTGTTGGCTGGTGGGCTTCTAACCACTGGACCACCAGGGAAGTCCAATACTACATCCTAAACACTGGAATTAGACTATTCTAATAAGTAAAATAGCTGAAAACGTTTTTAAGGGAGTTGGTAAGCAAGGGGGAAAGGAAAGCTTTGACAGAAATGTTTGGAGGCCATTGCTTATTGGAAGAAATTCTTTGTTTACCCACAGAGCCAGTGGAGGTTCTTCAGTAAACTGGAACTGATCTGACTGGGCAGACTCTGGAGCTTAAAGAATACAATGCATCAGGCAAAGTGAGTGCTTCCAACAAGGGAGGGAGAGAAGAAAAGAAATAGATGGAGGGAGGACAGTAGGCAGTATAGCTTTCTTGGCTTCTCCCAAGTGGAGGGCTGTTGAAACTTTAGTAATGAATTTGAGAAGCTGCCCTCAATGGCGTCTGAATGAAGAGGGTGTTCTTCAATCTGTTGTGCTATGTCTAATCCTTGCCTAATAACCAAAACCAGTGGCTGCTCCCTTTCATAATTGTCATTTAAGTGTCTTTTCTTTGAACTGAACATGCATAGTTTGGTGCATAGATTGAACATGTGTAGTTCCATCAGCAAAATCTTTCATCATTTTTACTCCCCTTCCCTTGCTCTCAGAAATGTCTTCCCTTTGACTTTTTTTAAAAAGTATTTTAACAGGCATTATTTTCTAAGTCTTTCATTTCCTTCATGCACATAAGTTATCGTTGATTTCATGCCCTGGATGTAAGAAGCAGTGGCTAAATCAATACTACTGAATACATTTGCAAGAGAAAAGAATTTTTAAACAAGTTTTCCTAGGCATGAAAATAGATGAACTGGTGGGATAGATTATGCCTCTCATTTCTAGAAAACAGAATAATTATAGATTCTTTGCACTAAAGCCGAAAGAGTTTATTTCTTGCCATTCTTTATACTGTTTGATGCCAAAAGACTAAGGCAATGTCTGTAGTTATTTGGACAAACTGTTGCCACTTAGATTGCCTACTTTTTTGATTAAAAAAAAAAAAACTTTTCCTCTTTTCTTGATCAAGAAAATTTTATCCCACCTCCTACTTCCTACTGGGCTAAATGTAATCATCAAGTTGCCAAAATAAGTGACCTTTAAATTGAGAGTTTTATTGAAACAATCAACATAGATGGCTGCTGCCATCCCTGTATAAAGGGTCACAAATACATCACCTTGAATGCTTGAAGGAGCTTTCTGGAACGGTATAAATTTTACTCCCACATGCTTTTGATTTTATAAGAGACCATAACTTCTGGAATTCCTAATAAAGAAGAAAAAGGGTTGTTTTTAGTGGATGCTTTTAGAAGAAACAATTCGACATATTCTGCCAGCAGCCTTAGAGGCTGTGCAGATGCCTTGTAAATACCCAGGTTTAGCTGATGTCAGGAACACATTTATTGCTTTGATACCATTAATAATACAGACATTTACTATCCGGTATGACTCCATAGGAGAGCTCACATCAAGCACACTTAGATCACAGGATCTAAGAAAAGCTTACTTTGGGGTATACTTGAAAAAACAAAACCATGAGATACATTGTAGACTGTGGATTAATGACTGTTTATAGATATCAAAGGTTTTTATTTCTTCTGCTCAAGATCTTCTTAAGCAAAATGAAACAAGTCAGTTTTTGACTTTTATATATGTGTATATGTATACACACATATATAATCATTTGCAAAGAAGTTCACCATGTTTTAAAACTATTGCTTTCTTCCCCAACACACACACATCAGAGCTTCCCTAGTGGCTCAGATGGTAAAAAACCTGCCTGCAATGCAGGAGACCTAGGTTCAATCCCTGGGTCAGGAAGATCTTCTGGAGAAGGGAATGGCAGTCCATTCCAGTATTCTTGCCTGGAGAATTCCATGGACAGAAGAGCCTGGCAGGTTATAGTCCATGGTGTTGCAAAGAGTAGGACACAACTGAGCAACTAATGCTTTCACTGTTCAGTGAAGGTATTTTGTTAAACAACAACTTTAATGAAACATTTGCAGTGAGTCACTAAACTGTTCCAAGGGATTCTTTTTTCTCTTCTTTACTTTTGGGTATTCTGTAAGGGTCTGCTTACCACTGTCTAATCCTCCTCCAGAAATGTTCACTCTCCAGTCTAACGGTAAGGACTGTGAGAGTAACCTTAGGCCACAGTGCCAGACTTCTTTGCTCCTGACTAAAGAAATTAAAAAAAAAAAGTACCTTTCAGTCATTTTATAACTGAGATCTATACATTTTAAAATTATGTTTAATTTTTTTTTTGTTGTTACTAGGAGATAGAAAGTATTGAACATCTTGTAAAATGAAATGAGGATTGACTGTAATTGGGTAAATATTTCATAATATAGTTTGATGAAATACATTTTAATATTTTAATTACCTTATGAAATAAAGCACACTGAACAGCAAAGAAGGCATGTAAAATTTATAGCCATGGGGGTTTTTCAAAGTATCTTAAAATTTGTGGTAGTCCTGCAAAGCGCTCCAACTATGATAAAAAGAATCAGTGTCTCTGACACATTTCCTCAATTGTTCTGAATTCAGAAGAATTATGGGCTAAAATACCACCTTTTTTAAAGGAAAGTTTCTTTTCATTATCTTTTTTATTTTTAATTGAAGTATAGTTGATTTACAATGTTGTGTTTATTTTTGAAATTTTGGCCACACCTGTGGCATTCGGGATCTTAGTTCCCTGACCAGGAATTGAACTTAATTGTGTAAACAAACTCTTAAGAATTTGCAAAGTCCAATATAAAAACCAATTATCTAGGCATTATCTTCCGTTGTCTCTTATAGATCTCTTACAATTTTACAGGGCACCAAGGATATGACTCTCGATCTCTTTTGAGTCCTTGGTTTTCTTACTGAAGTCAGGCTGACTAATAAATAAACATGTGAATAGTGACAATGTCAGGATTCAATGGCATGCTGGTAAATGTTTAACAACTGGCTCTTGAGGGGAAAAGGAAGCCTGGTTTATAGCTTTTGCCCATTTCTGTGACGTAAATACTCCCACCATGGTCTGTTTCAAGCTACAGCATGAAGTCATCTGCCTTGCAAAATTCCTGAAATTAACAGTCAGCTCTCAGGCTCTCCTGAGCTGGTCCAAGCCAGTTGTAGCACATCAGTGTGTCATGATTTATTCACTGTTGTGTTCTGATCAGTCAGCTTGAAGGTCAGTAGGTTTGTGGTCCCCCAGTATTTTTCAGTATCGTTGTTGTTCAATCACTAAGTTGTGTCCGACTCTTTGTGACCCTGTGGACTGCAGTATGCCAAGCTTCCCTGTCCTTCAGCATTTCCAGAATTTGCTCAACTCATGTCCATTGAATCAGTGATGCCATCCAGCCATCTCACCCTCTGTCGCCCCCTTCTCCTGTTCTCAATCTTTCCCAGCATCAAGGTCTTTTCCAATAAGTCAGCCAAAGAATTGGAGCTTCAGCTTCAGCATCAGTCTTTCCAATGAATATTCAGGGTTGATTTTCCTTAGGATTGACTGGTTTGATCTCCTTGCAGTCCAAGGGACTTTCAAGGGTGTTCTCCAGCACCATAATTCAAAGAATTAATTCTTTGGCACTCAGCCTTCTTTATGGTCCAACTCTCACATCTGTATATGACTACTGGAAAAACCATAACTTGGACTATACAGACCTTTGTCAGCAAAGGGTTATCTGTGCTTTTTAATATTCTGTTAGGTTTGGTATAGCTTTTCTCCCAAGGAGCAACAGTCTTTTAATTTCATGGCTATACTCACCATCCACAGTGATTTTGGAGCCCAAGAAAATAAAAACTGTCATTTCCACTTTTTCCCCATGTATTTGCCATGAAGTGATGGGACCAGATGCCACAATCTCAGTTTTTTGAATGTTCAGTTTTAAGTTTTTCAGTATGCATGCTATTCCATTTACATATTTATAAGAAAGCAGCACCTTTCTTCTGGCTTCCACCTGACACCTCCCTCTCCATCTGTACCATTCTCTGGCCTTGCACCTACACTGATGAGTGTGACCTGTCCTTCCTTGGTGACAGCCTGCTGTGGTTTCCTCCGAGTATGTGAAGACTACTTTATGCTTCTGGGACCAAAATCAGGCAATTGAACAAATGTCTATTTGCTAATATGTTTTAAAAAACAGTTGCTGTTAAAATGGCCTGTTTTACTCATTTCTTTATCTTTGCAATTTTGGTTGTATATTTTGTGTGTTTATAAAATGCTTGAAGATATCAACTAGAAGATATCATTATACTTACTGAGTCACGTCCTCCTGATTTGGCCTCTTGGAGGCAGACCCTGAGATAAGTATTTGAGTGCAGTTTGTGAGGTGCAGGAAACACCAGTAGGGGAGCAGAGGAATGATGTAGGGAAAGTAAAGCATCCCATCAAAGGTATATTATTGAGTCAGCTACTGGGTGAATGACTACTGCTTACTTCTCTTGGTAAACCCTAGTGAGTAGTGTAAACACACGTTTCAGAATTACCCTGTCCGAGAGGCAGGGAGCTGGGACATGGTTGAGGGCTGCTTTGGAGGTTGTTCATTTCCGGTCCTTCCATTCTGCTAGGGACATGGGCCTTTGGGGCCTCAGTCCTTAGGCCAGAGATGCAGATATTGGCAGTTGGAAAAGGCCCAAGCATGTTGAAAAGTCAAAGAGTAAAGGCAGGCAAGGACAATGTCTGCTGTGTTTAGAAACTTTTACCAATTATGGTGGAGAAGGAAATTCAACCCACTCCAGTACTCTTGCCTGGAGAAACCCATGGACAGAGGAGCCTGGTCGGCTACAGTCCATGGGGTCGCAAAGAGTCAGACACAACTGAACACATAGTGCACACACACCAATTATGGGCGTGCTTTATAAGTATTATTATTTTACATAATATATAAAATAGATTTTATATATTATAAAATATATAAAGGATCTCCAGTTTCTTATACAGCATGTGCATGGCACCTAGAGAGACCAAAATCAAATCAATCTGTTGATCAAGGCTTCTTACACTAGTTGGACATTTCTGTGAGAATCTCAGAGAAAAACAGTTCCAAACACAAAAGCCAGAAAGTAAAGTTGCTCAGTTGTGTCCGACTCTTTGCGACCCCATGGACTATAACGTACCAGGCTCCTCCTTCCATGGGATTTTCCAGGCAAGAATACTGGAGTGGGTTGCCATTTCCTTCTCCAGGAGATCTTCCCAAGCCAGGGGTTGAACCCAGGTCTCCCACATTGTAGGCAGATGCTTTACCATCTGAGCCACCAGGGAAGTTCCCAGACAAAAGCCAGAGACACCACTTATTCTTTTTTTTTTTTTGGCCATGCCTTGCAGCATGTGGGATCTTAGTTCCCCAACCAGGGATGCAACAGTAGCCCCCTGCATTGGAAGGAGGATTCTTAACCAGTGGGCCACCAGGGAAGTCCCAGCCCCACTTATTCTTTAATGCATCAAAATTTGAGAGTCTTTAGAAGCTGATTCCTAAATGCTGGAAGAAGAAAGTTTGTTATGGAACAACCATCTGGGATTCTATAGATCCAGGATTGCCCCCTAGACCCCCTTTCTCTAGAGCTATGGCCATCTCAGAGAGGATGGAAGCTTGGGGCCCTTTCCCACTTACCTTGACCTACTCACTTCTCCCATCTGGCTATCCCTGAGTATTATCCTTTTATAGTAAACTGCTAAACAGAAGGAAAAAAATTTTTTTTCTGAAATGTGTGAGCAGCTTCAGCAAATTAATCAAACCCCTGGAGGGGTGGAGGAAACCTATAATCTATATATATTTGGTCAGTTGAATCACAAGTGACAACTTGAACTAGAAATTCGCATGTTAAGCATGTGGGATGGGATGGGTGGGGCTGTCATGTGGGACTTTAACATGTAGAATCTGATGGGCTACCTCCAGGTAGATAGTGTCAGAATTGAGTGGAGTTATAGGGACACCTGGCTTGTGTCAGAGAATTGCTTGGCATAAGGAAAAAAACCCACACATTGGAATTTCTTTCAGAATCTTAGAAGCAGGCTTGTGGATGTTCACCAACTCTGCTTAAGCATTTTATTATTACTATTATTTTAATTTGGCCTCGCTGCGTGGCCTGTGGGATCTTAGTTCCCCATGTAGGACTGAACCTGCAGTCCCTGTATTGGAAGCATCGCGTATTAACCACTGGACCACCAAGGAAGTCCCTCTGCTTAAGCATTTTAGAGAGGAAGTCTTCCCCTTTGGTCACACAGTTGAATAATATCTTGCCTCCCCCTTACCTGCATCCTCCAGTACTTGTCTTCCTAGATTTTCTGTGATAAACACTGAGTATTTTTAAGTTTTCTTTTATACAGACTATTTTCTTAAAACTTAAAGTAGAAATCACGCTAGGTACAACAGCTCTTCCAGGAAGTCTTACCTGGTCCCACGTCTCTCCTGCCCCCTGTCCTCCAGTAGAGGCTTATAGGGAAATGGTGTGCTTTGTGTTAGTAATTCCTGCAGGACTGCAGGCTCCACCAGATGTGGGCCTGGTTTCCTCATCTTTGTGTTCTCATCCTTGAACACAGTATCTGGTATGCAAAACCACATTGCTCTTTAGGAGCATAAGAAAGAAACCCAGGAAGATAAACATTCTTTGTGAAACAAAAACATTTATGAGTCCTTTTGAAGGTGAACGTTCATCTTATAAGCTATAAAAACTGATAGGCTTTCATAAATGAGCATTTGTACTTAATTTCTAAAAGGATTGATTTGGTTAGTGTTCCTGCAGTAAAAATATTCCAGCAATTCATGACCTGGACCAATCACCTATGTGTGTCTGTGTGTGCCTTTGGTTGTTGTTGTTCATCAGATAAAGAATATGGATGCCTTTTACAGGACATTGTAGACAGCAATGTTATCTGTGATCATCATAAAGGCAGTTTGGTTTATTAATCCCTTAACTCAAAATTTTTTTAGTAAAGAATGGCACCCCTTTCCAGTATTCTTGCCTGGAAAATCCATGGACAGAGGAGTATGGTGGGCTATAGTCCATGGGGTCACAAAGAGTCAGATATAACTTAGCAACTAAACAGCGCAAACAGCAACACATCATTTGTTAAAAGGCACTAAAGGCAAAAGAAAATAAGAAAGAGGCTAAAAAAAGATGGTGAACTAATTAAAAACTTCCTGCTAACAAGTTGTACTAATAAAATTATGCAAAAAATAAAATGTTAGTCTGATGATGTGAGAAATTCCCTTTGTGAAATATGACTAATAAATGAAAAAATTTCAATGGTTTATGGAAATATGTTTTGTTTCATTACTCTAGGGTCACACCCCATATAGTCAAAGCTACGGAAGAAATTATTGGGAAGTGTTACAAAATTTATTTTCTTGGAGAATCATAAGGTGAGGTTTAAAACCCCTCTACCTGATAGATTCCACCAGTGGTCTGGCTTAGACTAGAGAACCCCTTGAGTTTTCTTCAGTTCTCAGAATCTGTAACAGTACCTAAATAGGTCAGACTGGGTTAGAATAAATTTATTTCAAGAATAAATTCATCTTTATAAAGAGAGGAAAATGCTGCAATTTAGTGATAATGCTATATCTATTTTGGACTCCTGGGATTCAAATTGTTATAAATCTGAATCATATAGACATTATAGTATGCAGATGATATAGTTGAGATGCTGGAGCTTGCTCTCATGATATTAAAATTAATCCTAACAGGGAATGTTGAATGTGAAGCAGAAAAATATATTCTCAAATGAGTATTTGATTTCATGTTAAAACAACAAAAATCATTGTTTTGTATCCTTTGATATTGGCTGATAATTCTTATGATAAAATAAGATTTTCTCCCTCCCCTCACATCCCTTTCTTTTTTGCCCTAGAGGTTACATGGTTAGTTCTTAATTTAGTAATATTTTTATGAGTTCCTGATAGGAGCTCATAAAAAACAAAAGAATTACTGAGTCAGTGACAACATGAAGAGCACAGTTGTCTCACTTTGTGTTGACAAAGGGGAAGAGGAAAAGAAAGATAAAGATTGTATGAAAACATCAGCTTTAAAAAAATGGAGAATGGTTAAAGTGCTCTTAAAAATGGCCAGATTTATAGCCCCAAGACTAAAGGCCCCATTTATTCACGGAGGAGGCTGGAAGGAGTTATCTCCACTGCCTGGTGACTCATCTGAGGAGCTGGAAGATTCGCCTGCAGATGGGAGGATAATTTGGTTTTCTAGAATGGTTCACTCTTCTTCAGTTTACTCACAAAGGTGCTAATTAAAGGAAACTGTTATGGTGTTACTTTTTCACTTTCACATCTGTTCCCCGTGAGCTGGACACAGAAAACTAAGCCATTTCGTAGAAGCATCCAGGGCAGTTGGATGGCAGTGGTTTTGAGTCATTGTTGTGGTAAGTTGGAGTGTAAACCAGAGCCTGTGAATGAAGGGATCAGAGCCACATAAAGCCATGAACTCCCTCTGTTCAGGTAAATAAACTGTCCATGCCAAGGTTAGGAATCATAGCAGCCAATCCAGTTTAAAAAACAAAAACAAAAAACACACCAAAACAGTAGATAAAGAATACCCCACACCAAAACAGTAGCTTTTGCACAAAAGAGAGGTGAGAAATAACGAGTATGTTTTCATTTTTTTTCTTAGAAATATGAATGCTATTTGTGCCTGGCATTGTCCTAGGTGCTTCACATGTATAATATCGTTTAATCCCCACAGGAACCTCAGGTGTAAGGGAGGTATTATTGTTATTTTTCTTGTTGCTGAGTCATACCCAATCTCTATTTCGACCCCCCATGGACTGTAGCCCACCAGACTCCTCTGTCCCTGGAATTCTCCAGGAAGAATACTGGAGTGGGTTGCCATTTCCTTCTCCAGGGGAACTTCCCGATTCAGGGATTAAACCCACGTCTCCTAAATTGTTTACCACTGAGCCACCAGAGAAACCTGTAGATATTGTTATCACCCCCATTTACAGAGGGCAAACAGGCATGCAAAGTCATGCTACTTCAGTGAGGAATGAGATGGTTAAGTGATGGGTGGTAAGTTGAGGATTCTAACTCAAGCAGTCTTAGAACTAAAAATGAAATGAAATATCTTTATGTTTATCCTTAGATTTAGACAGAGAAACAATCAGGACATATTGTATAACAGAAAGCCTGGTAGTCTTTTACATGAAGAGTTTATCTTAAGCTAACCCAAGTGTATCATTCAAGTTTTGCCTACCAAGACAACATAGAATTAAAAACTTAGAATTAGGACTTCCCTAGTGGTACAGTGGAAGAATCTGCCTGCCAGTGCAGGGAATGTGAGTTCGATCCCTGGTCTGGGAAGATCCCACATACTGCAGAGCAACTAAGTCCATGAGTCACAACTACTGAGCTCACATGCTGCAATTACTGAAACCCTCGAACCCTGGAGCCTGTGCTCCACTATATGAGAAACCACTGCAATGACAAAACTGCCCAGCGCAACAGAGAGTAGCCCCTGCTTGCAGCAGCTAGAGAAAGCCCGCACACAGCAATAAAGACCCAGTGTACCCCCCCAAAAAACCTTAGAATTAAAAATTTAGATCTTAGAATGAAAAGCCTCCAGAGGGACTCCCATGGCCATGCAGTGATTAAAACTTTGACCTTCCAGTGGAGGG
The DNA here is from genome assembly GCA_006408695.1 of Aepyceros melampus. NCBI lineage: Eukaryota > Metazoa > Chordata > Mammalia > Artiodactyla > Bovidae > Aepyceros > Aepyceros melampus. The sequence goes on from SJXQ01007049.1 coordinate 128,898, forward strand.
GCTGCAGGTTTGATCCCTGGCCGGGGAATTAAGATCCCATATAGCAAGTGCTGTGTGCCACAGCCAAATTAAAAACCAAAACCTCCACAATCTAGTCCTGTGATATCTTGATACTTGCAAGAGTCTCACCTACTCTACAAGTATTCCCCACAACCCTCACTGCCCATATTATGTGATTTCAAGTGTGAACACTAATTTGAATATCCAAACTGGGACTAGGGGAGAAGCTAGTATAAAAAATTAAAACAAAATCTTGCTTCCATTGTACATTGTGTATGGGACTATAAAATATCTAAGAAGAGCTGTAAAATAATACCATCCCAATGATCTCTTTCCATTACTGTACACAAAGCCCATAAATGGTTATTGTTATTGCTGTTTTCTTAGTCCATTTTACATAATATAGATATCAAGGGGCAGAGAAATCTAGTAACTTTTTCACTACCTTTGGAAAAAATATTGATGAAAAATCATTTGTGGTATTAAAAAATTGCTATTTTAAAAAATATGGGTCCCAAGTACTTATTCAGCAAACTTGGGAATCTATAGAAATGGAAGATTTTAAGTGTCTGATAAAACTCTCCTATAATTTGCTTTCAGTTTCAATTTCCTATCAATAGGAAACTTTCCTCTGCTGTTTCACTATTTGTTCATATGCTGAAGAAAATAAGAATTTTGTCACTGTTTCCTTTTCATTGGTGTCTATTTGTTGGCATAAGAAAATCATTCTCTATTGGTATCATGTTATCCATTGAATAGGAATCAAAAAGATCCCAATTAAACTTCTGAATTACAACTTTTCAACTTCTGAAAAGTATTTCTGGATTTTTTATTGATTAGAAGATATTTTGGATACTATCAGTTTCCAATGTAGTACCTGCCATCACATTTATCGTGTTTCATTCCTACCGTTGCCATAGATGGTTACACTAGGGGTGGCCAAAGCTTCTAGTCTAAATTATAGATAAGAAATAGAGAATATTTTGGAGGGTACATCATCAAGGTTGCCTTTCCGTACCTGCTTTGTCATAGGACATTTTTTTTTGGAAGTTGTATAATTCTGTTTTACAAACTTAATTTTGTACACCATTCGAGGTTTGGCAACATAATCTTTTCTACTACATGATCAGAAGAACATTCTGCTGGTGAAAACATAGGAAACATATGAATAAGTCTTCTGGTGTATAACATTTTTAAAATTTAATTTTTGTAAATACAAAAACTCTTTTCCTTGCTTTCTTATCCCAGAGTAAGTACTCCAGTCATCAGCTGTTTCTGTTTTGGAAAGCCTTTCAGTCGCTCAGCCGTGTCTGATTCTTTGCAACACTATGGACTGTAGTCCACCAGGCTCCTCTGTCCGTGGGGTTTCCCAGGCAAGAATCCTGGAGTGGGCTGCCATTTCCTCCTCTGGGGGATCTTCCCGACCCAAGTCTCCTGCATCTCCTGCGTTGCAGGCATAATTTTTACTGCTGAGCCATCAGAGAAAGTTTAGAGGCTGTTTATTGAAGGTCATTGTGTTACCATGCGGTGTCAGGAGGTGGTTTCTGTCACTTACTCCAGAAACATTTAATTTTTCTCCAAGTATGATGTTGCGTATTGTTGCAAGTTTCCTCTTGTGAGTCATGCACTTCATGAGCAACCCCAATCTCAACTGAAAGGAAAGAGTCATGGTTGATGTAGCTATGGATGTGTGATGCAGTTTTGGCCAAGGCAACAAACATTTTTATGCCCATTTCACAGAATAAGTGATGGAACTAAAATGTGTTCCTGACCCCAGAGTCAGCCATTGTCCTTCTTCTGCACACGGGAGCACCCAGGGAGAGGATGCGTATTTTTAATAATATGCCTTAATGTTTATTTACCATCTGTAATGTCTGTTGCTGCCTACCAATCCCTAAACGTTGTCACTTGCAACAACAAACATCTGTTGTCTCACACAGTTTCTGAGGTTCAGGCACCCAGGAAGGGCTTAGCTGATGGCCTTGGCTCAGGCTTTCTCATATAGTTGCAGTCATACTTGGCTCAGTGCCAAGACATTTGATGGCAGCTTCCAGAAACAAAGAAAAATAAAGATACAGGGATTTGGGTTAAAAGTTCTATTAAATTTTTTCACAGTCTTTGTCTCAGAAATTTCCCAATTGTAATTTGTGATATCTTAGGGGAAAAGAGAATAGTTACTGTAAATTTCTGTATTTAGCATTTATCATACTATATTGCAGTTATTTACATAATATGTAATAACATATATTGTTATATATAATATGATTCTCCTTTTAGACCAGGGGTCTTCAACACTGGCCATAAATTATAATTACTTAGGAATTTTCACAAAATGTTCATACATGGGCCCCACTCCTATCCAATTAAATCAGAATCTCTAGGTATGAGTCCCCCAAGTCATTAGCTTTTAAAAAGCTTCCCAAGAGATTCTAATAAATATCTAGAATTGAGAACAGTTATTCTCAAAATTAATTCTTATTTTTTGTGTATGTTATACAAACTTTTGGGGATTTAGGACAACTATGGATAAATATGATCTGCACCTTCATGAATTTTTATTTCCATTTCACAAAAAAATTGATGGGTCTCACCTAGAACCCAGGTTCCTGACCTCAAGGCCAGCCATTGTCTTTCTTCTATACATGGGAGCACCCATGGAGAGGGTGCTTATTTTTAGTAATGTGTTTTTTTCTTGTATTATTTTTAAAATTTATTTTAAATTGGAGGATAATTGCTGTTTGGTATTTATTTACCGTCCACGTTGCCGTCTGTCACTGCATGAGAACTCCCATACTTGTCACTTGGAACAACAAACATCTATTATCTCATACAGTTTGAGGTTCAGGAACCCAGGAGGGACTTAGCTGATGGCTTATCTTTCTCCATAGATAAATGTGATCTGTACCTTCAGAAATTTTGTGATATAATTTTAAGGAATTAGACATCCCTGATTTAGGTTGTGAACTCCTCAGTGGTTGCAACTGTGTTTTTATCTATGTGTATTTTTAGTATGAACTTTGCTCTGCCCTTACCCACCTCCACTTCTAGAAGTGAGAGTTTGAGTCTTGGCATAAGGATGGACATTATATAGACCAATGGATTAGAATTGAGGATCTAGAAATAAATACACACATCTATGGTCAATTGATTTTTGACAAGGGGGCCAAGACAATCCAGTGGGAAAAGAATAGTGTCTTCAACAAATGGGGTTGAGATAAACTAGATAGCCACATGCAAAAGACTGATGCTGTACCCCTACCTCACACCGTATGCAAAAATTAATTAAAATGAAACAACAACTTAACATATAAGATTTAGATCCACAAAACTCTTAGAAGAAAATATAGCCCTTAAATCTTTGTGACTTTGGATTTGGCAATGCATTCTTAGGTATGATTCTAAAAGCAGAAAAAGGATAGGTAAATTGTACTTCATCAAAATTTAAGTCTTTTGCTCATCAAAAGACATTATCAAGAAAGTGATAAGACACCTTACACAGTGGGAGAAAGTATTTGCAAATCATATATATAATAAAGGTGTAATATATAGAGTATACAAAAAATCCTATAACAACACCAAAGAGACAACCTAATTAAAGCATATACTGTGCCCTTGACTAGACATTACTCTAATGAAGATAGATGCCTAATATGTACCTGACAGATGCTTAATATAATTAGGCATTAAGGAAATGAAACTCAAAACCACAGAGATTCCACTTTACACCCAGTAGAATGACTATTTACTTAAAAACAAACAGGGGACTTCCCTTGTGGTCCAGTGGTTAAGATTCCACACTCTGAATGCAGGGGGCATGAGTTTGGGCCCTAGTTGGGGAACTAAGATCTCACATACTGCATTTCACAGCTTAAAACAAAAACCAAAATGCAGCTCTCAAACCCACAAAAACAGAGAATAAATCTTGGCAAAGATGTGGGGAAATTGGAAACCTTGTACACTGCTGGTGACAATATAAAATGGGTACAGCCACTGTGGAAAGCAATTTGTTGTTTTTCAAAAAGTTAAACACAGAATTATATTATCTAGCAATTATATACTAGTAAAGTAATGCTCAGAATTCTCCAAGCCAGGCTTCAGCAATATGTGAACCGTAAAATTCCTGATGTTCAAGCTGGTTTTAGAAAAAGCAGAGGAACCAGAGATCAAATTGCCAACATCCTCTGGATCATGGAAAAAGCAAGAGAGTTCCAGAAAAACATCTATTTCTGCTTTATTGACTATGCCAAAGCCTTTGACTGTGTGGATCACAATAAACTGTGGAAAATTCTGAAAGAGATGGGAATACCAGACCACCTGACCTGCCTCTTGTCTAGATAGCATATTCAAAAGCAGAGACATTACTTTGCCGACTAAGGTCCGTCTAGTCAAGGCTATGGTTTTTCCAGTAGTCATGTATGGATGTGAGAGTTGGACTGTGAAGAAGGCTGAGTGCGAAAGAATTCTGTGATGTTGGAGAAGACTCTTGAGAGTCCCTTGGACTGCAAGGAGATCCAACCAGTCCATTCTGAAGGAGATCAAACCTGGGATTTCTTTGGAAGGAATGATGCTAAAGCTGAAACCCCAGTACTTTGGCCACCTCATGCGAAGAGTTGACTCAGTGGAAAAGACTTTGATGCTGGGAGGGATTGGGGGCAGGAGAAGAAGGGGACGCCAGAGGATGAGATGGCTGTATGGCATCACTGACTGGATGGACGTGAGTCTGAGTGAACTCTGGGAGTTGGTGATGGACAGGGAAGCCTGGCGTGCTGTGATTCATGAGGTCGCAAAGAGTTGGACACGACTGAGCAACTGAACTGAACTGATAACTCCTGGGTATATATATACCCTAAAGAACTGAAAAACAGATACTAAAAACACTTGTACACAATGAATGTGCATATAAGCACTATTCACAATAGCTAAAATGTGAAAAACACTCACTCTCTGTCCACTCTCAACAAATAAACTTAGGATATATATGAACAGTATTTTTCAGCCATTAAAAGGAACGAAGTTTTACAACATTGCAAAGCAAGTATACTCCAATAAAAATTAATTTAAAAACAGAACAAGGTTTTGATACATGCTACAATGTTGATGAACCTCTAAAGCACTACACTAAATCAAAGAATCCGGACACAAAGAGTTACATGTTGTGAGCAAGAGAGGAGTAGGTAGACATGGAGTACATCTCTCTCCACGGATATATCAGGAATACAACTTCAGACACAGCAGTGCATGCAGAATGCCAGCTGAGAGCAAACAGGAGTATCTAATCAGCAGAAAAGAATATAGAGAACCATGTAAGACTCAGATCAAGCCCTGAGCCTTTGGAGTGGGAGCACTGAGTCCAAGACCCTAGACTACCAGGAACTAACCCTTGGAAGTATCAGTGAGAACTCCCACAAAGGAAACCACTTGAATACAAGACTTGGCATCGCCCAACCACTAGTAGCACCTTATGCAGGACGCCTCATCCAAATAACAAACAAAACAAAACTACAAACCCAATCATCAGCAGACAGGATTACCACCTCACTCAGCCTTGCCCATCAGAGAAAAAACAAAACAAAACAAAAAAGCTCAGCACAGTCTCACCTTATACAAAGCTTACACAAACCACCACACCAACCTTAAGAGGGCAGAAATCCAAAGAAGAAAGAATTCAACCCAGAAGCCTGGGAAAGGAGATCTCAAGCAAATGAGTTAAAAAAAAAAATAATGAAAAGGCAGAGAAATACTGTACGAATGAAGGAACAAACTAGGATTTGAAATAGCTCAACTGGGATAATTTACGGAATCCTTGCCTCTATGTGCACCGTGTCATGTGATTCTCCCCAGTGCTGTGCAACAGGTATTTCACCCCAGCTAGGCCACAGGACTGGAAAAGGTCAGTTTTCATTCCAACTCCAAAGAAAGGCAATGCCAAAGAATGCTCAAACTACCGCACAATTGCACTCATCTCACATGCTAGTAAAGTAATGCTCAAAATTCTCCAAGCCAGGTTTCAGCAAGCAATATGTGAACCGTGAACTTCCAGATGTTCAATCTAGTTTTAGAAAAGGCAGAGGAACAGATCAAATTGCCAACATCCGCTGGATCATGGAAAAAGCACGAGAGTTCCAGAAAAACATCTATTTCTGCTTTATTGACTATGCCAAAGCCTTTGACTGTGTGGATCACAATAAACTGTGGAAAATTCTGAAAGAGATGGGAATACCAGACCACCTGACCTGCCTCTTGAGAAATCTGTATGCAGCTCAGGAAGCAACATTTAGAACTAGACATGGAACAACAGACTGGTTCCAAATAGGAAAAGGAGTACGTCAAGGCTATATATTGTCACCCTGCTTATTTAACTTCTATGCAGAGTACATCATGAGAAGCGCTGGCTGGAAGAAGCACAAGCTGGAATCAAGATTGCTGGGAGAAATCTCAATAACCTCAGATATTCAGATGACACCACCCCTGTGGCAGAAAGTGAAGAAGACCTAAAGAGCCTCTTAATGAAAGTGAAAGAGGACAGTGAGAAAGTTAGCTTAAAGCTCAACATTTAGAAAACTAAAATCATGACATCTGGTCCCATCACTTCATGGGAAGTAGATGGGGAAATAGTGGAAACAGTGTCAGACTTTATTTTTCTGGGCTCCAAAATCACTGCAGATGGTGATTGCAGCCATGAGATTAAAATACGATTACTCCTTGGAAGGAAAGTTATGACCAACCTAGACAGCATATTAAAAAGCAGAGACATTACTTTGCCAACTAAGGTCCATCTAGTCAAGGCTATGGTTTTTCCAGTAGTCATGTATGGATGTGAGAGTTGGACTATAAAGAAAGCTGAGTGCCGAAGAACTGATGCTTTTAAACCGTGATGTTGGAGAGTTCCTTTGGACTGCAATGAGATCGAATCAGTCCATCCTAAAGGAGATCAGTCCTGGGTGTTCATTGGAAGGACTGATGTTGAAGCTGAAACTCCAATATTTTGGCCACCTGATGCGAAGAGCTGACTCAGTGGAAAAGACCCTGATGTTGGGAAAGATGGAAAGCAGGATGAGAAAGGGATGACAGATGAGATGGTGAGATGGCATCCCTGACTTAATGAACATGAGTTTGGGTAAACTCCGGGAGTTGGTAATGGATAGGGAGGCCTGGCATGCTGCGATTCATGGGGTCTCAAAGAGTTGGACATGACTGAGTGACTGAACTGAACCAAATGAAAGAAATCAAAGATGTCATAAACAAATGGAGAGAATGTCCATGTTCCTGGGTAGGAAGAACACATGTTCATATGCTATTTTTTCCCATAGTATAAACATGTTTTTTCCTCTCTTTTTTTGAATGTTTTATTTTGTATTGTGGTGTAGACAATCTATGCTGTCGTGATAGTTTCAGATGAACAGCGAAAGAAAGCGCCTTGCGTATACATGCATCCACTCTCCCCGCATCAGGCTGCCCCATAACGTTGAACAGAGTTCCATGTGCTATACAGTAGCTCCTTGTTGGTTATCCATTTTAAATATAGTAGTGTGTGCACATCTATCCCAAACTCCCTAACTGTCCCTTCCTACCATACATTCAATTTCTAAGTCTGTCAGTCTCTTTTTGTTTCTGTTTTGTAAATAAGTTCATTTGTATCATTTCTTTTTAGATTCCACATATAAGGAATGTCATATGATATTTCTCCTTCTCTGTGTGACTTACTGCACTCAGTGTGACACTCTCTAGAGAGTGGCTGCAAATGGCATTATTCCATTCTTTTTAATGACTGAATAATATTCCATTTTATTTAAGTAACTACACCTTTATCCATCTTTATGAATAAATACATCTTTATCCATTCCTCTGTCAATGGACATTTAGGTTGCTTCCATGTCTTGTTTGTTGTAAATAGTATATGCTGCTATTTTAGACTATACCTTTATGTTTAACACTACCACACCTCACAACACATTCCTGGATACTAAATTAAGTCTTCAACACATGTTCAGTACTTGCCTCTGAGAAGCTCAGAGTATGCTGTGCATTAATTGAGGCTCATTATAGTTCACACATGGTTACTGTTACACCAGGTTGAGAGGAATAATTACAGCATTTAGTTTTGTAATCCCTTCAATTAATAAAGCAGATGTTTCATAGTTCAAACAGGATCGGCAATAAGGCTATTTGTAGGTAGATCTAGGCTCATTGCCACTTCTGATAGAGTAAATCCAAGTCAATTCATAAAAAGTGCATTAAACAGGCATTTTTTATTTCAGCCACTCTGTCCTTCCCTAAAGTCTGTTCACAGTCTCTCATCTTATTTGTGTCAATGCATGCCACCATTGACCACCCAGACATTCAGCATTGGAACATGAGATTCATCGTGGATTCTTCCTTTTTCTTGCCTCTCGGCACCTCCTCCACTACCAAACTGCATCTCTCCACTTTTGTCCACTCCTCTGTCCCATCTTAGTCCAGCTGCCCACTTCTCTTTCCAGGGCTCTTGCAACCAGGGCTCCACTTTTGCTCTTGTCCTCCTTCAATCTGTTCTCTGTAAGTCAAGCAGAGCAATCTTTGCAGAAGTGGAGCCGGACACTGGGGTTTCTACCTAAAAACTAACCAAACTGATCACATGGACCACAGCCTTGCCTAACTCAATGAAACTGTGAACCATGCCATGTAGGGCCACAAAGACAGACCGGTCCTAGTGGAGAATTCTGACAAAACGTGGTCCACTGGAGAAGGGAATGGCAAACCACTTCAGAATCCTTGCCTTGAGAACCCCATGAGCAATATGAAAAGGCAAAAAGATATGACACTGAAAGATGAACCCCCAGTTGGTAAGTGTCCAATATGCTACTGGAGAAGAGTGGAGAAATAACTCCAGGAGTGAACAGGCTGAGCCAAAGTGAAAACAACACCCACCTGTGGATGTATCTGGTGGTAAAGGTAAAGTCCGATTCTGTAAAGAAGAACATTATTCCATAGGAACCTGGAATGTTAGGTCCATAAAGCAAGATAAATTGGAAGTGGTCAAACAGGAGATGGCAAGAGTGAACACTGACATTTTAGGAATCAGTGAACTAAAATGGGCAGGAATGGGCAAACTGAATTCAGATGGTCATTATGTCTTCTACTGTGGGCAAGAATCCCTTAGAAGAAATGGAGTAGCCCTCATAGTCTATGAAAGAGTCTGAAATGTAGTACTTGGTGAAGTCTCAAAAACGACAGAATGATCATGTTTCATTTCCAAGGCAAACCATTCAATATCACAGTAATCTGGGTCTATGCCCCAACCACTAATGCCGAAGTAGCTGAAGTTGAATGGTTCTGTGAAGACCTACAAGACCTTCTAGAACTAACACCCAAAAAAGATGTCCTTTTCATCATAAGGAGCTGGAATGCAAAAGTAGGAAGTCAAGAGATACCTGCAGTAACAGGCAAATTTGGCATTGGAGTACAAAATGAAGCAGGGCAAGGCTAACAGAGTTTTGCCAAGAAAATGCACTGGTCATAGCAAACACCCTTTTCCAACAACACAAAAGACATCTCTACACATGGACATCACCAGATGATTAATACCGAAATCAGATTGATTATACTCTTTGCAGCCAAAGATGGAGAAGCTCTATACAGTCAGCAAAAACAAGACCAGTCAGATCATGAACTCTTTATTGCCAAATTCAGACTTAAACTGAAGAAAGTAGGGAAAACCAATGGGCCATTCAGGTATGACCTAAATTAAATCCTTTATGATTATACAGTGAATGACAGATTCAAGGGATTGGATCTGATAGACAGAGTGCCTGAAGAACTACAAATGGAGGTTTGTAAATTGTACAGGAGGCAGTGATCAAAACCATCCCCAAGAAAAAGAAATGCAAAAAGGCAAAATGGTTGCCTGAGGAGGCCTTACAAATAGCTGAGAAAAGATGCGAAAAGCAAAGGAGAAAAGGAAAGATATAAACATCTGAATGCAGAGTTCCAGAGAATAGCAAGGAGAGATAAGAAAGCCTTTTTAAGTGAACAGTGCCAAGAAATAAAGGAAAACAATAGAATGGGAAAGACTAGAGGTCTCTTCAGGAAAATTAGAGATACCAAGGGAACATTTCATGCAAACATGGGCACAATAAAGGAAAGAAACAGTATGGACCTAACAGAAGCAGAACATATTAAGAAGAGGTGGCAAGAGTATACAGAAGAATTATACAAAAAAGATCTTCATGACCCAGATAACCACGATGGTGTGAACACTTACCTAGAGCCAGACATCTTGGAGTGCGAAGTCAAGTGGGCCTAAGGAAGCATCACTGTATACAAAACTAGTGAAAGTAATAGAATTCCAGCTAAACTATTTCAGATGTTAAAAGATGATGCTGTGAAAGTGCTGCAGTCAATATGCCAGCAAATTTGGAAAACTCAGCAGTAGCCACAGGACTGGAAAAGTTCAGTTTTCATTCCAGTCCCATAGAAAGTGAAAGTGAAGTCACTCAGTTCTTCCGACTCTTTGCGATCCCATGGACTGTAGTCTACCAGGCTTCTCTGGCCATGGGATTTTCCAGGCAAGAGTACTGGAGTGGGTGGCCATTTCCTTCTCCAGGGGATCTTCCTGACCCATGGATCAGACCCAGGGATCAAACCCAGGTCTCCTGCATTGCAGGCAGACGCTTTACCCTCTGAGCCATGCAGGATCAATCCCATAGAAGGGCAATGTCAAAGAATGTTCAAACCACTGCATAATTGCACTCATTTCACATGCTAGGAAAGTAATGCTCAAAATCCTTCAACGTAATCTTCAATAGTATGTGAAAAGAACTTCTAGATGTACAACCTAGATTTAGAAAAGGCAGAGGAATCAGAGATCAAATTGTGAATATCTGTTGGATCATAAAAAAACTAGAGAATTCTAGAAAAACATCTACTTCTGTTTCATTGACTACACTAAACTCTTTGTGTGGATTACAACAAACTGGAAAATTCTTCAAGAGATGGGAATACCAGACCACCTTAACTGCCTCCTGTATGCAGGTTAAGAAACAACAGTTAGAACCGGATATGGAACAATGGAACGATGGGGAGAAGGCAATGGCACCCCACTCCAGTACTCTTGTCTGGAAAATCCCATGGGCAGAGGAGCCTGCTAGGCTGCAGTCCATGGGGTCGCTAAGAGTCAGACACGACTAGGTGACTTCACTTTCACTTCTCACTTTCATGCATTGGAGAAGGAAATGGCAACCCACTCCAATGTTCTTGCCTAGAGAATCCCAGGGACGGGGGAGCCTGGTGGGCTACCATCTACGGGGTCGCACAGAGTCGGACACGACTGAAGCGACTTAGCAGCAGCAGCAGCAGCATGGAACAATGGACTGGTTCCAAATTAGGAAAGGAGTACATCAAAGTTGTATATTGTCACCCTACTTTTTAACTGCTATGCAGAATACATCATGTGAAATGCTGGGCTGGATGAATCACAAGCTGGAATCAAGATTGCTGAGATATATATCAATAACCTCAGATATGAGATAACACCAGAAAGAGTCAGAAACTAAAGAAAATGAAGAGGAATTAAAGAGCCTCTTGATGAAGGTAAAAGAAGAGAGTGAAAAAGCTGGCTTAAAAGTCAACATTCAAAAAACAAAGTTCCTGGCATCCAGTCCCATCACTTCATGGCAAATAGATGGGGAAACAATGGAAATCATAATAGACTTTATTTTTGGGGGATCCAAAATCATTGTGGATGATGACTTCAGCCATGAAATTAAAAGACACATGCTCCTTGAAAGAAAAGCAATTACAAACCTAGAAAGCATATTAAAAAGAGGAGATGTTACTTTGCCAAAAAAGGTCCATATAGTCAAAGCTTTGGTTTTTCCAGTAGTCATGTACAGATGTGAGAGCTGGAGAACAAAAAAGGCTGAGCACCAAAGAATTGATGCCTTTGAACTGTGGTGTTGGAGGAGACTCTTGAGAGTCCCTTGAACTCCAAGGAGATCAAACCAGTCAATCCTAAAGAAAGTCAGTCCTGAATATTCATTGGAAGGACTGATGCTGAAGCTGAAGCTCCAATACTTTGGCCACCTGATGCAAAAAGCTAACTCATTGGAAACGCCCCTGAGGCTGGGAAAGATTGAGGGCAGGATAAGAAGGGGATATCAAAGGATGAAATTGTTGGATGGTATCACTGACTCAATGAAGATGAGTTTGAGCAAACTCCAGGAGATGGTGAAGGACAGGGAAGCCTGGCATGCTATTGTCCATTGGATAACAAAGAGTTGGATATGACTGAGCAATTGAGTAGAACAATTCTACTTAAAGGGGGTCTTCCCTGGTGACTCGGTGGTAAAAATCCACCTGCCAGTGCAGGAGTTTCAGGTTTGGTCCCTGGGTCAGAAAGATCCCCTGGAGAAGGAAATGGCAACCATTCCAGTATTATTGCCTGGAGGATCCCATGGATGAAGGATCCTCTCTGGCTATAGTCTATGGGGTCACAGAGTTGGACACTACTGATCATGCATATATTCTAACTAAAGTGGGTGTCCACCCAATATACATTAGCCATTATTATCTTTCAGCCCTTGTTTGTTTCTTTCAGAGCATTTTCAATTTAAAAATTATTTTACTACTGTTTGTTTGTTAGTTAGCTTTTCTACCTTTAGAATGAAAGTTCCATGACAGGGGGGCTGCATCTTAGTGACTGTAGTCTGTCCGGCTTTGTCAGTGACCTGGTCACTGCTTATAGAATCAATGTGTCATTTCCCTGAGGTCCTTCCAACTTCCTCTGGCTCTTCCACAACTGCAGCCTTCAAGCCTCTGCAGATTCACTAGAAGCAGGTAAAATGATTGAGAGAAGTTAAACTGTCTTATTGCAGAAGACAGAAGTTAAACTGTCCAAAGGATTTTCTTATGTATTAAAAAAATTTTTTTTCTTCCTCCCCCAAATATATGTGTGTGTAGGAAAGATGTGAGTAGGGAAGAAGAGTGTGAAGATTTACACATTTTCTTTCCAACTTGTGAGAGGTATAAATGAAAAGGAAAAATCTTTTGTAGAAAGTATGAAAATTAAATGTCTTTGGAGGCAGGGTCATGATTGATTGCCAGGCACCCATTTCATGTAAAGTGAACCTAATAAAAGATACATCACTGTTAAGAATTTGGGGAAAATAGGTATAAGGACCTACTGGATAGCACAAGGAACTGTACTGAATATTCTTTAATGGCCAATATGGAAAAATGATCTATTAATTTAAAAAAAAGTGGAGGTATTTTGTTTTTGCTATTTAGTCACTAAGTCATTTCCTACTCCTTTGTGACCCATGGACTGTAGTTCACCAGGTTCCTCTGTCCTTGAGATTGCCCAGACAAGAATCCTGGAGTGAGTTGCCATTTCCTTCTCCAGGGCATCTTCCTGACCCAGGAATTGAATCTGTGTCTTCTGCATTTCACACAGATTCTTTACAGCTGAGCCACCGGGGAAGCCCTGAGACAAATGTGTGTGTGTGTGTGTGTGTGTGTGTGTGTGTGTGTGCGCAAAGATTCACTTCAATATATACCTGAAATTGACACATATTATAAATCAATAAAAAAAGAATTTGGAAAAGAAGGCATAAGCGACCTTTTTGGGTTTTTCATAGAGTTTTACCCTAAGTAGATATACAAAATTTCCTTTTCTTATATCAGCTTATCATTTGTTTTCTCTCTCTTGACGTATGTTCACCCTTTTTACTCTTGTACTTTCACCCAATGTGGTTCACCTTTTTACCCAGTGAGGCATCTCATGTGATTCAGCCAGTTTCCCGAACACATTTTGTCCCATCAAAAAGCCATATCTTTTAAATTACTTTCTAAAAGAGACCAGGTCTCCAGAAAATTTGGGATATAGCACATCTGGTTTAATTCAGGGGATGTTCCCCAAAAATGGCAGGATCATTTCTCTGTGGGCTTGTAGGCGAATAACCTTAAGGAGATGCTCTCCAGACAGTCAACAATCCCTCTTTGCTGATCAGTCCTCCCACTTGCAGTGATGTTTATGATGGTCAAGTGAAAGTGAAAGTTGCTCAGTCATGTCCAACTCTTTGCGACCCCTGGGACTATAGCCTGCCAGGTTCTTCTGTCCATGGGATTCTCCAGGCAAGAATACTGGAGTGGATTGCCATTCCCGTCTCCAGGGGATCTTCCTGACCCAGGGATCAAACCCAGGTCTCCTGCATTGCAGGCAGATTCTTAACACTCTGAGCCACCAAGGAAGTCCTGTGAAGGTCAGAGGACCTTTTACAGTAAATAAGTGCTTTCTGATCTTTGGCAGAGGTGAAAGCGTCTGAGCCTGGTGGGCTACAGTCCACGGGGTCGCAAAGAGTCGGACACGACTGAGCGACTTCACTTTCACATTCACTTTCATGATCTTTATTCTCTGATTCCTAAGTCATTTTCTTAGGATACTTATGGTTCGCTTATTGTTCGCTTATCCCCTTACCACCTTTTTTAGATGTTAAGTATTGCTTGCATACATTTTGACTTTTGTCAGATGTTATGGGTCAAAACTGTTTACCATAACACACAATAAATGGTGGAATAGCAAGGTATTCTGATGCAGCATAAGTGCTGAACTGAGTGAAACATTTGCTTTGGTCTAGAGTGGTATTCATTTCACTACAGGAAATATTCAGTAAATATTGCAAGTAACCTTTGCAAAGAAAACAAAGGAAAGAACAGCCATTGCCTAGCAAACAATACATGTTTTAGAATCCATGCAACTCAGGAAAATGATGTGGAGTGCTCTTTGACTGAGGATCTTTGCAGTATGGTGAACTAATACTCTTTAGCCAGGAATATGTAAACAATACAGTTTGTTGGCTAGATCTCACAGACTGAGAAGGCAGCGGGAACTTCGGTGGGGAGGAGGGAAGACATCTCTATGCATAAAGTTTATTGTACTGTATATTGTGTATATGTGCATTACATGTTACTTTTTAAAAGAAAATATTTCAGAGATTTATAGAAACTTAATCAGCACTGTGTATAGCATTATCAAATTGGGTCTATATGTATTCCCTACAAATGAATTTCCAGAAAATGCTTAAGTGAATGCTCCCAACAAATAATAACTAGATTTAGATAGTATACCTGGTGTTTCATTTCTTTGTGCAATTAAGTTAGTTGATGATATTTTCATTTACAGCTTACAACTGAGAAAACAGAAATCTGGCTATGTCATCCAAATAATTCCACTGGACCCTGCTGCCTCTCAGAATTCAGTGAAACAGGTATTTAGATGATGAAACAGTTATTTACAATTTTAATTTACTTCGCCCTGTCGTTCCTCACAAATCATCTGTATGCTGCCTTGTAAGTGCCATGTGCTTGCTGTTAATTAAAATCCTAAAGCAGCAGAACCAGCAAAGTGTGTCATTATTATTCATAGTACATTGTTGGCTAAGCCTTTTATAATAAATGTGTAACACAAAATTGTACAATGTGAATATTTATGAATTATCCTATAAAGAAATTGAGCTCTAAAGAAAATCTAAGCAAACTATACTTCATGAGGGAAAAATCTAGTTTATAAAAGAGGAATGTATCAGATAATCTATTGTAATGATTAAATGAATGAATTGTTAAAACAGGAATTGGCTATAAAATGTCATAAAATGTAGCAGATTAAGCTACTTTTTTTGAAGTCTTGCCAGATTTTTTTTTAATGAGTTAATATATTGCTTTTTAACAAAGAACTCCTGCAGGCAGAAAAGAAATTGTATCTGACTTGAAAATTCCCATCATGCTTCATTCTCTGGTGGAATTTTGCAGCCTTGATGGATTTGTTACATAATCAGCTTTCAATGACTTCTTTTTTTATAAAACAGAATTCTTGCCTAAAACAGCCCCACTCCCTTTTTTTTCCCTGCTTTCAGTTTCTGAAATTACAAATGCATTTAAACAATGATCAAGTCATGCTGCAGCAGGCACAGGGAGCAAATGAATAACTGCAGCAAGAAATTGCTAAACTTCGGTCTGGAACGCTAGCATTGGAGAAAAACTTGAAATCAATAGTACTCAAAAGTGTGAGCTGATAGAAAATAGGGTATAGCTCCATGGGAAATAGGGTATAACTGCTTTTTATCTTTGCTCTTCACTTAGCACATGGACAGCTGGTATATGCAAAACATTAGTAAAACAGTGACTTGCCATTTCTAACTATGTGTATTTGGAAGTATACTGATGTAACTGTCATACTTTTTTAAAAAAAATACTGGGCAATATAACAATTAGAAAGAGAGATGAAATTTAACTAGTGCAGTAAAAAGACTATTTGACTTAAAATTTGCTTTACGATTGACCCAACATGTAGTAGATAGAACTCCTCAAACTCAAAGTATCCTTGAGCCTTCGGATCCCATTGAAAATATGTTGCTGCTTTTTATTTGTTTCAGATAAAACATCTCAACCTTCCTCCACATATTATTAATATATTAATTTCCTCCATATTAACCCAATGTATTTTCTCAGCAACAAAAACCAAATTTCTCACTACAAAATAAGAGATGTTTTCTTACAGTCCTGTAAAATCTGCCAAAGATATATGTGAAGTTTATATAAGTATCAGCAGCTATTGCTACAAACTCTTTTAATCTAATATTTACTAACAAAATAGTTCTTATCTGGTGATGATGGTCACACAATGTAAATATGCTTAATGCCACTGAACTCTATACTTAAAAATGGTTAAAATAGCCAATTTTGTATTTCATATATTTTGCTAAAATTACGAAAACACAAAAAATTTTAAAAGTATAGTTATGCAGTGTTCCCTGGATGCCCACCAGCAAGCTTAAGAACACTTTACTGAACTTTGCCATTTTATGAGAGACCTTCTAAGATCTCATCCTTCCACTTCTGTCTTCACAGACCACCCCTGTCCTGACTTGAATATTGTGTTATTATTCCCTGGTCATATCATTTATTTATTTTTAATTAATTAATTAATTCATTGCTTTGTATTTTTTGTTGCACTGGGTCTTCTTTGCTGCCAGTGGGCTTTCTCTAGTTGCAGTGAGAGGGGGCCACTCTCTCATTGTGGTGCATGGGCTTCTCATTGTGGTGGCTTCTCTTGTTGCAGAGCAGAGGCTCTAGGGTGCTTGGGCTTCAGTAGCTGTATCATGTGAGATAAGTAGTTGTAGCACGAGGGCTTAATTGCTCCACTGCATGTGGAATCGTCCCAAATCAAGGATCGAATCCATGTACTTTGTATTGGCAGGTGAATTCTTATCCACTGTTCCACCAGGGAAGCCGTATTACATCATTTAGTCTTGCATGTCAAAGAACTTTATAAATGGAATCTCATACTATGTCCTTTTATGCAATAGCTTTTTTTTTTTTGTTTGTTTGTTTAACCTTTAATCCCTGAGATTCATTCACATTGTTACATGTAGTTGTACTTCAGTTATTTTCACTGTTATATAATATTCTATCACATGGCTCTACCATATCTACTTATTCATTTATGGTTGATCTTTTAATTGATATTCGGTTACTTCTGTTTTTTTCTCTTTTTTTTGGTTATTACATATATTAGCCTTTTTTCTCCCTGAATCTATGAACAATTGTTTTTTTAACAGTAGTATTTTAGCTATCCCTGGAACAAACAACAGCTCTATCGATCCTCTACTTCATTGTGCCTGCTGTTTATTCAGAACCACACAATCTAACAAACATAGAGATGCCCTATTTTCAAAGATGAGAATGGTGGCAGATATTCATGACTCCCACATCAAGAGCACCAACTTTGTAGTTAGACAGACCCAGTTTCAAATACTCCCTCCTCCTCTTAGAAGTTATATGAAGTTAGATAAGATCTCTGGGCTTCAATTCCCTTAAGTCTCTCTTGGGACTAATAGTATCTATTATATAGGGGTGTTGAGTAGATTTAGTTAGATAGTCTACTTAGAGTACAAATTATTTAATACATTCTCAGTAAATAGTAATGATTAGTGATACCATAATTATGAAATAAATGGCAAGCAATCTTGAGAAAGAAGAATGGAACTGGAGGAATCAACCTGCCTGACTTCAGGCTCTACTACAAAGCCACAGTCATCAAGACAGTATGGTACTGGCACAAAGACAAAAATATAGATCAATGGAACAAAATAGAAAGCCCAGAGATAAATCCACACACCTATGGATACCTTATCTTTGACAAAGGAGGCAAGAATATACAATGGAGAAAAGATAATCTCTTTAACAAGTGGTGCTGGGAAAACTGGTCAACCACTTTTAAAAGAATGAAACTAGAACACTTTCTAACACCATACACAAAAATAAACTCAAAATGGATTAAAGATCTAAATGTAAGACCAGAAACTATAAAACTCCTGGAAGAGAACATAGGCAAAACACCATCCGACATAAATCACAGCAGGATCCTCTATGATCCACCTCCCAGAATATTGGAAATAAAAGCAAAAATAAACAAACAGGACCTAATTAAAATTAAAAGCTTCTGCACAACAAAGGAAACCGTAAGCAAGATGAAAAGACAGCTTTGGAATTGGAGAAAATAATAACAAATGAAGCAACTGACAAAGAACTAGTCTCCAAAATGTATAAGCAACTCCTGCAGCTCAATTCCAGAAAAATAAGTGACCCAATCAAAAAATGGGCCAAAGAACTAAACAGATATTTCTCCAAAGAAGACATACAGATGGCTAACAAACACATGAAAAGATGCTCAACATCACTCATTTTCAGAGAAATGCAAATCAAGACCACAATGAGGTACCATTTCACACCAGTCAGAATGGCTGCGATCCAAAAGTCTACAAGCAATAAATGCTGGAGAGGGTGTGGAGAAAAGGGAACCCTCTTACACTGTTGGTGGGAATGCAAATTAGTACAGCCACTATGGAGAACAGTGTGGAGATTCCTTAAAAAATTGCAAATAGAACTGCCTTATGATCCAGCGATCCCACTGCTGGGCATACACACCGAGGAAACCAGAATTGAAAGAGACACGTGTACCCCAATGTTCATTGCGGCACTGTTTATAATAGCCAGGACATGGAAGCAACCTAGATGTCCATCAGCAGATGAATGGATAAGAAAGCTGTGGTACATATACACAATGGAGTACTACTCAGCCATTAAAAAGAATACATTTGAATCAGTTCTAATGAGATGGATGAAACTGGAGCCAATTATACAGAGTGAAGTAAGCCAGAAAGAAAAACACCAATACAATATAGTGAAGTCGCTCAGTCGTGTCTGACTCTTTGCGACCCCGTGGACTGTAGCCCACCAGGCTCCTCCATCCATGGGATTTTCCAGGCAAAAATACTGGACTGGGTTGCCATTTCCTTCTCCAGGGGATCTTCCTGACCCAGGGACCGAACCCAGGTCTCCCACATTGCAGACAGACGCTTTAACCTCTGGGCCACCAGGGAAGCCCTTCAATACAGTATACTAACACATATATATGGAATTTAGAAAGATGGTAATGATAATCCTGTATGTGAGACAGCAAAAGAGACATAGATGTATAGAACAGTCTGTTGGACTCTGTGGGAGAGGGCGAGGGTGGCATGATTTTGGAGAAGGGCATTGAAACATGTACAATATCATATATGAAATGATCTCCAGTCCAGGTTCAATGCATGATACAGGATGCTTGGGGCTGGTGCACTGGGATGACCCAGAGGGATGGTATGGGGAGGGAGGTGGGAGGGGGGTTCAGGATGGGGAACACGTGTACACCTGTGGCAGATTCATGTTGATGTATGGCAAAACCAATATAATATTGTAAGGTAATTAGCCTCCAATTAAAATAAATAAATTTATATTAAAAAAATAAAATAAATGGCTGTACCAAGAATCACCATGCAGAGATACTTCAATTATTAAAATAAAGAAACTTAAATTTAAACTCCAGGGAAGGTTACTGTAACCTAGATCTCAGAGCTAAGAGCAGCAGGTCAAATGAGTTGGTGACACAGCACTGGAGCCATCATCCATAAGACAAGGCAAGGGTACAAAATGTCCTCACCTTCTTTTTCTCAGCCCAAGTCCCCGTTAAGCTCCTAGTTCAATCTAACTGCGCCACGGTGAGCAGTAAGTAGAGTGATTAGGGAGACAGATAATGACGCAAGACCACAAGGAGAATTTCTTGGGAGCTGGACTACAATCCTTCTCCAGCTCTCTATTCAAGTTGAGCTCATGGGCAGCACAGAGAGCTTGTGATTAACCCTCAATCATGAACAAAATGACATTCAGTTCAGTTCAGTTCAGTTCAATCACTCAGTCGTGTCCAACTCTTTGCGACCCCATGAATTGCAGCACATCAGGCCTCCCTGTCCATCACCAACTCCCAGAGTTCACTCAGACTCACGTCCATATAGTCAGTGATGCCATCCAGCCATCTCATTGGAACTCTTTCCAATGAGTCAACTCTTCGCATGAGGTGGCCAAGGTACTGGAGTTTCAGCTTCAGCATCATTCCTTCCCAAGAAATCCCAGAGCTGATCTCTTTCAGAATGGACTGGTTGGATCTCCTTGCAGTCCAAGGGACTCTCGAGTCTTCTCCAACACCACACTTCAAAAGCATCAATTCTTCGGTGCTCAGCTTTCTTCACAGTCCAACTCTCACATCCATACATGACACAGGAAAAACCATAGCCTTGACTAGACGGACGTTTGTTGGCAAGGTAATGTCTCTGCTTTTGAATAGGCTATCTAGGTTGCCTTCCAAAGAGTAAGCATTTTTTAATTTCATGGTTGCAATCACCATCTGCAGTGATTTTGGAGCCCAGAAAAGTAAAGTCTGACACTGTTTCCACTGTTTCCCCGTCTATTTCCTATGAAGTGATGGGACCAGATGCCATGATCTTCATTTTCTGAATGTTGAGCTTTAAGCCAACTTTTTCACTCTCCTCTTTCACTTTCATCAAGAGGCTTTTAAGTTCCTCTTCACTTTCTGCCATAAGGGTGGTGTCATCTGCATATCTGAGGTTATTGATATTTCTCCCAGCAATCTTGATTCCAGCTTGTGCTTCTTCCAGCCCAGCGTTTCTCATGATGTATGCTGCATATAAGTTAAATAAGCAGGGTGACAATATACAGCCTTGACGTACTCCTTTTCCTATTTGGAACCAGTCTATTGTTCCATGTCCAGTTCTAAGTGTTGCTTCCTGACCTTCATATAGGTTTTCTCAAGAGGCAAGTTAGGTGATCTGGTATTCCCATCTCTTTCAGAATTTTCCACAGTTTATTGTGATCCACACAGTCAAAGGCTTTGGCACAGTCAATAAAGCAGAAATTGATTGCTGCCCAACTATAATCTAGTTGGGAAGTTAGAAATCCTTATAAGACTATTGGAGAGTAATGAAGAAAAGGTGATTGTGCATCTGTGAGTTTTAATTTAATAGCCATATCCTAGGAAAAGCTACATGATACAGTAAATCATTATCAATTAAAATTGGTTATTTGTTTCAAAACTTGCCACTCTGTTTTTTTAAAAAGGCAAATGTTCTCTACATCTGTGTCTCTATTCCTTCCTGCAAATAGGTTCATCAGTACCATCTTCCTAGATTCCATATATATGCATTAGTATACAATATTTGTTTTTCTCTTTCTGACTTACTTCACTTTTTATGACAGACTCTAGGTTCATCTGCATCACTCAAGGGCCCGATTTCATTCTTTTTTTATGGTCAGTTAGTATTCCATTGTATATATGTACCACAACTTCTTTATCCATTTGTCTGTCAACGGACATTGACATGTCCTGGCTATTGTAAACAGCGCTGCAGTGAACACTGGGATGCATGTGTCTTTTTGTATTATGGTTTTCTCAGAATATATGCACAGGAATAGGATTGCTGGGTCATATGGTAGTTTTATTTTTAATTTTTTTAGGAACCTCCATTCTATTCTCCATAGTGTTTGTATCAATTTACATTCCCATCAACAGTGAAAAAGGGTTCCCTTTTCTCCACATCCTCTCCAGCATATATTGTTTGTAGATTTTTGGATGATGGCCATTCTGACTGGTGTGAGGTGATACCTCCTTACAGTATGGATTTGCATTTCTTTAATAATGAGCAATTTTCAGCATCTTTTCATGTGTTTGATAGTCATCTGTATGTTATCTTTGGAGAAGTGGCTGTTTAGGTCTTTTACCCATTTTTTGATTGAGTTGTTTGTTGTTCTGATGTTGCGTTGCATGAGCTACTTTTATATTGTGGACACAGTGAGGGAAGGAGAGGATGAGACCAACTGAGAGAGTAGCATTGACATATATACACTGCTGTGTATAAAGTAGCTAGCTAGTGGGAACCTGCTGTATGCATGGGGTGTTCAGCTGGGTGTTCTGTGGTGACCTAGACGGGTGGGATGGGGGGTAGGAGGGAGGGTCAAGAGGGAGGGGACATATGTATCCATACAGCTGATCCATGCTGTTTTACTGCAGAAACTTAACATATAAAGAAATTATACTCCAATTTAAAAAAATTAAAAGGACAGTATTTAAATAAAAATGTAAAGGAGAATGTGCTTATAATTCAGTATTTTGTTCCCTATCCAAATGTCATCAGCAGTGGTTTGACACGATATATCCATTTCAAGTTATTTTGCTGTCTTTGTCTGTGTTCATCAGTATCTTAAAAAGTGGTTGTTCACTTGATTGACAGGGAAGGTGGATCAATCCCTGCAGTTTAAGTGACTGAGCCTGACCAAGGTTACCTGCAGACAGGGAGTCGTTTTCACAGACGGAGCTGAAATATTGAAACTCGTCGCTCTATGCCTCTCCATTCCCTGCCTTTCCAACTCAAGTAAAGATCTATTTTTGTCTGGGAGGTCTAAGCAAGGCATCGTGTTGGTGACAGGATGAAGGGCTCTCACGGGGAACCCGAACTCCAGCTTCTCAGTGACAGCCTGACCCTGCCTCTCCCCCCGGGATGCTTTGCTGCTTATCAGTGGGACGAAGACAAGCAGACGGAGGTGCCACTGTGCTGCAGTGCCTTCAAAAATACAGCACCCATGGATATAAACCAGGACTTCCATTTCTGAAGCAATTCAACAACTCTGTAGCCCAGAGGATGGTTGCAGTTTAAGAAGATAAATTTGCAGAAGCCTTTGAGAGTCGTTTTACATTAAGATACCCAGAAAACAAAACAAATGACTTGAAAAAAACAAAAGCATCGGCCACTCCATTGTAAAATTGAAAAGACTTCTCTACCTATCCTGGTTCTGAAAGTAAATCTACTCTTCTCTCCGGGTGGCAAATACAGATGTAAACACCTAGCTAGCAAAATTTTCCTCTGGGTGTATACATTGCCTTGTTTCCAAGAATACTGGTTTAGTGAAGGTGTCAGCTGTCATACTTACAGCCGTCACTCATGCCACAATTGAAAAGATGTGCTCTGTATTCATCCACGCTTAGGACAGGATGCTTATCACCTAGCCAGGAAATGAAGCTTCTGACATTCTCTTTAGCTGTTAAAGATAAAATGCCTAAATATGTGCACTAGCTCACTGCTGAGTAAACATCTTCATTCACAGTACACCTTTGATAATCCTTCCTGAGGTCATCAGAGGATGTGTTCTCCTCTGACCACACTGAAAGCAGTTGGGGACAGCTAGTCTGCCTTGCTTGCCTAAAAGGAGTGACTGCTTTTAGAAAAAAATTCTAAGAACAATAGACACTGTTAAAAAGAGGTAAACCAGGTGTTGGTTTCCACCATAATTCTTGCATTCAGAGAAGCCAATAATTCTACAAGTAATTAGGGCATACCACCTCTTTAAGGTATTCATATAGTCAAGGATTTTTCTCATGTGCTTCCTTCTAAAATAATTGCTTACTATGAAATGAAAATCTGTTGAAATTGAATGTGAATCTGAATTTGTTTTATACTAGAATAAGTGGAGAGGAACTGTCTCATACAGACAGGCCCATCAGAAAAAAATTTCAAAAGAAAGATTTGTTATCATTTTCCCAAAGGGTCTATCTTGGGAGTCACCACTGGCATATGTGCAGGAGTGGCCCAGCTATTTATTACTGAGATGTAATGACACATGACATTGCATTGGTTTCACGTGTATGGAATGGCCAAGTTCTGATGAAGACAGTTGGTTAGGTACCTGGTCTTGTCTTTGTTCTTTCACCTCAACAAGCGATATCGCCTTCTTTTGATTACCTCTCTAGCTACTTGGTCAATGTCCATCAGGTTTCTAGAGTGAAATGTTTCCAGAGTTTATGCCTTCTGCTCATGGATAAGTATAAGTTGGTTTTTAGCATCAAAATGTCAGAGGGCTGTTTTGTTAGAAGGTGAGGAGCTCCAAACAGCAGGTAGCTGGTGATTGAGTTTTCAGATGTTTTCTGTGATGCTGAGTTAGAGGGTACATGCCATAGTCCCTCCCTGCTCATTACTAAATTCTGGATTCCTCCTCCTTACTAAGTGTGGTGGGAATCAGTAGCATCCTTGGTACCCGGAGGTCTGTTAGAGATGCAAAACCTTAGATCCCTTCTTTAGGTTTACTGAATCAGAATCTGCATTTGAACAAGATCTCCAGCTGACCTCTAGGCACATGAAAGTTTGACAAGTGTTTCTGTACTGTATCAAAGAGTCATCCTATTTGGACTTTGCTGATCTCTCCCTTTGCCCTTGTTACTTTAAGCCTCCCCATATTTCTTCACTATTCAATTTAATTACCCACAGATAGGGATTACAGGTTAGGTTCTGCCTTTTCGGTAGAATATGAATTCTAGATTAAGGAATGACAGTACAAAAACTGGGACGAAAGTGAAAATGAAAAGTGAAAGTGAAGTCGCTCAGTCGTGTCCGTCTCTTTGCGACCCGTGGACTGTAGCCCACCAAGCTCCTCCATCCATGGGATTCTCCAGGCAAGACTACTGGAGTGGGTTGCCATTTCCTTCTCCAGGGGATCTTCCCTACCCAGGGATCGAACCCAGATCTCCCGTATTGCAGGCAGAGGCTTTGGACATTTATATATTAAATCTTAGACAGTCTGAGTATGTTGCATGAAAAATATATCCTTGGGACTTCCCTGGTAGCCCAGTGGTAAAGAATCAGCTTTGCAATGCAGGGGACACAGGTTTGATCCCTGGTTGGTGAACTAAAATCCCATGTTGCCGCAGAACAACCAAGCCTGCACACCACCACTGGAGAGTCTGTGCGCTCCATTGAGAAGATCCCACAAAGATCCTCCATGCTGCAATGAATTCCTGATGCAACCAAATAAATGAGTAAACTAATTTAAAATGTATTATTAATGTATTGGTTTAGTCAAAACCCCTGGCTAAATACAATATTTACTGTGCTATGTGCTAAATTGCTTCAATCATGTCCGACTCTGAGCGATCCTTGGGCTTTAGCCCCCCAGGCTTCTCTGTCCATGAAATTCTCCAAGCAAAAATACTGGAGTGGGTTACCATGCCCTTCTCCAGGGGATATTCCCCACCCAGGGATCAAACCCACATCTCTTATAGCTCCTGCGTTAGCAGGTGAGTTCTTTACCTCTATAATGATAATTATAATAATAATATCATAAGTAAAATAGGAGAATGAAACTTTTTTTGCCTCCAAATTCCCATATTTCATCTTTTTGTCAATATCATAATTGCCATCACATTGGGAAAGGATCAAATTGATTTAAACCTGAAGAAAATAAGTAAATAGATGCGAACGTCTTAGAGAAGGTTCCTGAAGCTAATGTCTTCAGCATCTGAAAATTTAAATGAAAATGTGTCTCTTTTCTTGAAGCTGGATACCATGGATAATTTTTGTGTCACACATGTCTGTGTCACAAGAGTCTAGACTGGGGGATGTCACAGTTCTACTTGTTCAAGTCATTCAGAATTCTGTGATGATCTTTTCATTTGACCACTTTAGGGTTATATCAGTGATTTCAGCTCAAATCTCCATAAGCACATTGTATTAGATGTGATGAAATTTTATGAAAAGAAAAAGTAATTATTTAAAAGTAAGCAAATAGGCAAATTACAGTATTCTAACACCCCGCAATAAAAATTGTTTGCAGTATGCCAATTACTGGGCTTCCCAGGTGGCTCAGTGGCAGAGAATCTGCCTGCAGTGGAGGAGACACAGGTTCAATTCAATCCTGGGTCAGAAAGATCCCCTGGAGGAGGAAGTAGCAACCTAGTCCAGTATTCTTGCCTGGAAAATCCCATGGACAGAGAAGCCTGGCAAGCTACAGCTCAAGCGGTTGCAAAGACTGAGCGTGTGTGTGAGCGTGCACATGTGCACACAGATACACACATGTGCACACAGACATACAGACATGCTGAAAGTGAAAGTGAAGGTTGCTCAGTTGCATCTGACTCTTTGAGACCCCATGTCCATGGACATGTCCATACAGTCCATGGAATTCTCTAGGTCAGAATACTGGAGTGGGTAGCCTTTCCCTTCTCCAGGGGATCTTCCTGACCCAGAGATCAAACCCAGGTCTCCAACATTGCAGGCGGATTCTTTACCAGCTGAGCCACAAGGGAATCCCAAGAATACTGGAGTGGGTAGCCTATCCCTTCTCCAGCAAATCTTCCTGACCCAGGAATCGAACTGGGGTCTCTTGCATTGCAGGTAGATTCTTTACCAGCTGAACTATCGTTAATTACTTGATGTACATTATCTTCAATTCTATTACATTATTCTGGTCTTAGAGTTCAAGAAACTAAGGCTCAGAGAAATCTAAACACTTTCCCAAGTTTATACAAATAGTAAATGATGGCGTTCTCAAACTGAAATCTGCCCTTCCACAGATTGTATCTTAAGAAGCTATATAGCTATTAATCACTTGACATATGATGAGTAATTGCCATTTCAGAAAGAAGGGAGAGGCAGCTGCAGGTAGGAGCCTCCTGCAGTACTCCTCAGCCATGCGCAATGGAGTCCTTGGCACCGCTGGCCTGTAATAACTGTCTACTGAAATGCTAGGTTGAAGTGAGCCCAGGTTTCCAAAGATCCGGCTTGAACTGCCCATAAGGGATTTGTGTTCATTTGGCAATTTGTTTCTATAACTATAGCAACTTTTACCAATGCTGTTATTTCCTGGAAGTATTTTCTCTATTGTTAGTCCGTCTCACTTTTATATTCTACCTCTCCATCAGTCTCTTTATTTCGTTGTTATGGGGACACTCAAACCTCCACCCTAGGACTTCCCTAGTGGTCCAGTGGTTAATCCATCTGCCAATGCAGGGTACACAGGTTTGATCCTCTGTCCAGGAAGATCCCATATGCCAAGGGATAAGTAAGCCTCTGTGACATAGCTACTGAACCTGTGCTCTAAAACAAGAGATATCACCACAGTGAGAAACCCACGCACTGCAGTGAAGAGTAGCCCCCACTTGCCGCAACTCGAGAAAGCCCTTGTGCAACAATGAAGACCCAGAACAGCCCCAAATAAATAAATAATAATAATAAAAAACGTATACCCTAAAAAGACAGCCAACCACTACCCACAGACATGCTTCCTTGACTCCGATTCTCCTTCATACTATTGTTCCTACATCCCTTTACCCTCTCACTTCTTGAAAGAGTAGCTGTGTCACCAGGTCAGTTCAGTTCAGTTGCTCAGTCATGGCTGACTTTTTGCAACCCCATGGACTCCAGCACGCCAGGCTTCCCTGTCCTTCACCAACTCCTGGAGCTTGCTCAAATTCATGTCCATTGAGCCGGTGATGCCATCCAACTATCTCATCCTTTTCATCCCCTTCTCCTCATGCCTTCAGTCTTTCCCAGCATCTGAGTCTTTTCCAGTGAGTCAGTTCTTCACATCGGTGGCCAAAGTGCTGGAGCTTCAGCTTCAGCATCAGTCCTTTCAATGAGTATTCAGGGTTTATTTCCCTTAGGATGGACTGGTTTGATCTCCTTGCTGTCCATGGGACTCTCAAGAGTCTTCTCCAACACCACAGTTCAAAAGTATCAATTCTTCGACACTCAGTTTTCTTTATAGTCCAACTCTCACACCTATACATGACTACTGGAAAAACCATAGCTTTGAATAGCTATGTCAAATCTATGTTGGATCTTTGTTGGCAAAGTAATGTCTCTGCTTTTTAATATGCTGTCTAGGTTTGTCATAGCTTTTCTTCCAAGGAGCATGTGTCTTTTAATTTCATGGCTACATTCACCATCTGCAGTGATTTTGAGCCCAAGAAATTAAAGTCTGTCACTGTCTCCATTGTTTCCCCCATCTGTCTGCCATGAAGTGATTGGACCAGATGTCGTGATCTTTTTTAAATGTTGAGTTTTAAGCCAGCTTTTTTACTCTCCTCTTTCACTTTCATCAAGAGGGTCTTTAGTTCTTCTTTGCTTTCAGCCATAAGGTTGGTGTCATCTGCATATCT
This sequence comes from Aepyceros melampus, assembly GCA_006408695.1. NCBI lineage: Eukaryota > Metazoa > Chordata > Mammalia > Artiodactyla > Bovidae > Aepyceros > Aepyceros melampus. Next base: position 157,249 of record SJXQ01007049.1, read on the forward strand.
GAGGTTATTGATATTTCTCCTGGAAATCTTGATTCCAGCTTGTGCTTCATCCAGTCTGGCATTTCACATGATGTACTCTGCATATAAGTTAAATAAGCAGGGTGACAAACTACAGCCTTGACGTACTCCTTCCCCTATTTGGAACCAGTCTGTTTTTCCATCTCCATTCCAACTGTTGCTTCATGACCTGCATACAGATTTCTCAGGAGGCAAGTAAGGTGGTCTGGTATTCCCATCTCTTTAAGAATTTTCCACAGTTTGTTGTGATCACTGTATCACTTACTGTCTATATATCATTAGTTTTCATTCATTTCTGAGTCTCTAACCCTCAAGTTTTCTCTTCCATCACTCACTGAATCAAATGTAACCCTGTTTAATGTCTTATTATACTAAGGCCCAACATTCTTTCTAATGAAGGAAAATGAAATAGAATATAAACTATCTTTCTGGATAGCTATTCTAAGCCATCTTTATGCAGTGAATTTTATATATTTTTTCTCATCTACCCCTGATAGTAACCCTGTGATATTTTAAATCATCAGTATCATTATTTAAAACTTAAGAAACAGGTTCAGAGTCTTCAATAAAAATAAGGCAGAAATCTGACCCAAACCCAGTTCTATCTGGCTCAGTATGCCATGCTCTTTTATTACCCCAGGAAAGAAAGAAAGAGAAAAGGGAGAGAAATCAGGAATGGAAAGAAAAGAGGAGAAAAGGGACTGCAGGCAAGTTGGAAGTAAAGATTTGAATTCAGGAAAGTTTCTCTGCAACAAGGAAAAGATTCATGGTGGCCATTCCATTAGTTTCATTGCTACTACTGTGTTTTAATTTTATTAACAAAGGTCTGTCTATTCAAGGCTATGATTTTTCCAGTAGTCATGTATGAATGTGAGAATTGGACGATAAAGAAAGCTGAATGCAGAATTGATGCTTTTGAACTGTGGTGTTGGAGAAGACTCTTGAGAGTCCTTTGGACTGCAAGGAGATCCAACCAGTCCATCCTAAAGGAGATCAGTCCTGGGTGTTCATTGGAAGGACTGATGTTGAAGCTGAAACTCCAATACTTTGGCCACCTGAAGTGAAGAGCTGACTCATTGGAAAAGACCCTGATGCTGGGAAAGATTGAAGGAGGGAGGAGAAGGGGATGACAGAGGATGAGATGGTTGGATGGCATCACCGACTCAATGGACATGAGTTTGAGTAAACTCTGGGAGTTGGTGATAGACAGGGAGGCCTGGCATGCTGCAGTTCATGGGGTCGCAAAGAGTTGGACAGGACTGAGCAACTGAACTGAACTGAACTGAGCAAGAATACCTTAACATTGGGCTTCCCGGTGGCTCCGCAATAAAGAATCTGCCTGCAATGCAGAAGATGCAGGAGATGCAAAGTTGATCTCTGGATCAGGAGGACACCCTGGAGGAGGAAATGGCAACCCACTCCAGCATTCTTGCCTGGAGAATCCCATGGGCAGAGAGCCTGGTGGGCTGTAGTCTGTGGGGTCACAAAGAGTGGGATATGACTGAAAACACACACACACATCCACCTTAATATAGGCCTAAACATCACAGACAAAGAGGGGAAAAAAACAACATTAGCAACAAAAATGCAGTGTACTCAATGGAAAGACCTCTGATTCTCTGTTCAATTATGTTTTCATTGAAAAGTGTTTTGCATTTAAGGTATCAGCTTGCTAATATGGACTTCCTAGGTAGCTCAGTGGTAAAGAATCTGCCTGACAAGCAGGAGACTTGGGTTCGATCCCTGGATTGGAAAGATCCCCTGTAGAAGGAAATGGCAACCCATTCCAATATTTTCTTCTCGAGAATCCTATGGACAGAGGAGCCTGGTGGGATACACTCCATAGGGTCACAAAAGGGTCAGACACAACTTAGTGACCAAACAACAATCTACTTGCCAATACTGCCACCTTGCTCAACTTTCTGAGGTTTCTACTAATGCCCAAGAGACTAGGGTATAGAGCTGATACGGAAGGAATTTACTGATCTGTGTGTGCTATTTAAACTTCTTGAAATTATTCAGATTTTTCTGGCCTAGAAACCAGGGCAGAATCTTAGGACAGATGGCTTGGTAATGAGTTTTTCACCTCTTTCAGCTGCCAAGCAATTTGGAAATTGCACGAGGCCAGGCCCTGTCAGTGCAGTTTGGCGCTTCAACTTGAAGACTAGTCTGACACCAGGAAGTTGTCATCAGCAGCAGCTAATGCTTAGCAAATGTGGCACACCAAGTGTCATGGAAATGGAAAGAAAAAAATGTTCTGTTCCGATTATAGCCTCCTCACATGTTTGGGACGCAACCAATTTCTCTGTTGAGTTAGATGCTCAACTTCTGTCTCCAGTCCAAGCACTCTTCTTAGTTTTGTTCTCCTGAATTTGGTTATCTATTGGGCATCTCTATTTGGATATCATGCAAATACCTCAACATGCCTATCCTTAAAACTGAGTTCTTGATATTACCGGAGAAAACTCTTCTTGCTCAGTGCTTCCTATTAATATCTTCAGTTCAGTTCAGTTCAGTCCCTCAGTCATGTCTGACTCTTTGCGATCCCGTGGACTGCAGCACACCAGGCTTCCCTATCCACCACCAACTCCCAGGGCTTGCTCAAGCTCATGTCCATCGACTCAGTGATGCCATCCAACCATCTCTTCCTCTTCATCCCCTTCTCCTTCTGCCTTCAATCTTTCCTAGAGTCAGGGTCTTTTCCAATGAGTCAGTTCTTCGCATCAGTGGCCAAAGTATTGGAGCTTCAGCATCAATTCTTCCAATGAGTATTTAGGACTAATTTCCTTTAGAATTGAATGGTTTGATCTCCTTGTTGTCCAAGAGACTCTCAAGAGTCTTCTCCAGCACCACAGTTCAAAAGCATCAGTCCTTTGGTGCTCAGCTTTCTTTATGGTCCAACTCTCACATCCATACATGACTACTGGAAAAACTATAGCTTTGACTAGATAGACCTTTAATGTCTCTGCTTTTTAATATGCTGTTTAAGTTGGTCATAGCTTTTCTTCCAAGGGGTAAATAAGATATACCTTACAATATTTATATTATTCATAGAAAATAAGAAAAATTTTAATACCTTAATAAATATTAGTATCATACAACCATCTAATGACTTCTCCCATGGCACAGCAGTAAAGAATCTGCCTGCCATGCAGGAGATGCACATTTGATCCCTGGGTCGGGAAGATCCCCTGGAGAAGGAAATGGCAACCCACTCCATTATTCTTGCCAGGACAATCCCACGGACAGAGAAACCTGGTGGGCTACAGTCTGTGGGGTTGCAAAGAGTAAGACACGACTGACTGAGCATGTCTACTGGTTACATCTGAAGTCTTTCTTGACTAATCATCTGCCTCCTGCACTATATCCATCCACTCACCAAGGTGTGTTGGTTCTGTTTCCTAAGCATTTCCTGAATCTGTCCATTCCCATCCAGACCATCAAATTTGGCCCATTCTGCATATTAAAAAGCAGAGACTTACTTTGCCAACAAAGGTCCTCTAGCCAAGGCTATGGTTTTTCCTGTGGTCATGTATGGATGTGAGAGTTGGACTGTAAAGAAAGCTGAGCACCAAAGAATTGATGCTTTTGAAGTGTGGTGCTAAAGAAGACTCTCGAGAGTCCCTTGGACTGCAAGGAGATCCAACCAGCCCATCCTAAAGGAAATCAGTCCTGGGTGTTCATTAGAAGGACTGATGCTGAAGCTGAAACTCCAGTACTTTGGCCACCTGATGCAAAGAACTGACTCATTGGAAAAGATCCTGATGCTGGGAGGGATTTGGGGCAGGAGGAGAAGGGGATGGCAGAGGATGAGATGATTGGATGGCATCACCGATTTGATGGACATGAAGTGAAGTGAAGTCGCTCAGTCGTGTCTGACTCTTTGCAACCCCATGGACTGTAGCCTACCAGGCTTCTCAGTCCATGGGATTTTCCAGGCAAGAGTACTGGAGTGGTTTGCCATTTACTTCTCCAGGGGATCTTCCCAACCCAGGGATTGAACCTGGGTCTCCCGCCTTGGAGGCAGACTGTTTACCCACTGAGCCACCAGGGAAGTCACTTGATGGACATGAGTTTGGGCAAACTCCAGGAGTTGGTGATGAACAGGGAGGCCTGGCGTGCTGCAGTCCATGGGGTTGCAAAGAGTCGGACATGACTGAGTGACTGAACTGAACTGAACTGGGTGTAGGTCCCCCACTGAAACTCATTACCTTTAATTCTTCTGCCAAATTCATTTTTTCTGTGAAGTTAGGGTGATACTGTACATCAGATCATGCCATTCTGTTGGTGGAAACTGTTCCATGCTTTCTACTGGTTGGAAAATGAAGTCTGAACATCTTAGCATAACTTAGAAGGCTGTTATCCACCTCTTCAGCATTATTTCTTACTAGTTAGTCATTTAGTCAGCAAATATTTATTGTCTTTCAGACCTGTTTAGGCTGTAGAAATATAGTAGAAACTTACATATTATTGGGAGTACACAGTCAATAAACATGGAAATAAATAAGTGAGTAACGATTTCAGTTCAGTTCAGTTCAGTCGCTCAGTTGTGTCCGACTCTTTGTGACCCCATGAATCACAGCATGCCAGGCCTCCCTGTCCATCACCAACTCCCGGAGTTCACTCAAACTCACGTCCATCGAGTCGGTAATGCCATCCAGCCATCTCATCCTCTGTCGTCCCCTTCTCCTCCTGCCTACAATCCCTCCCAGCATCAGTCTTTTCCAATGAGTCAACTCTTCGCATGAGGTGGCCAAAGTATTGGAGTTTCAGCTTCAACATCAGTCCTTCCAGAGAACACCCAGGACTGATCTCCTTCAGAATGGACTGGTTGGATCTCCTTGCAGTCCAAGGGACTCTCAAGATCTTCTCCAACACCACAGTTCAAAAGCATCAATTCTTTGGCGCTCAGCTTTCTTTATAGTTCAATTCTCACATCCATACATGACCACTGGAAAAACCATAGTGTTGACTAGATGGATCTTTGTTGATTTTAGGTACTGACAAGTATTCACAGGGATATGTTCATAGTATTTACCTCTTACCAGCTTTCCCTTGTCCCATCTAAACTAACTTAAGTGCTTCTGACTTGCGCTCTCCTGTAAGCACACGTTTTTGTTGTTGTTGTTTAGTCCCTAAGTCATGTCGGACTGTTTGTGAACCCATCGCCCACCATTTTTGATGGTAGCCCACCAGGCTCCTCTGTCCATGGGATTTCCTAGGCAAGAATACTGGAGTGAGTTGGTTGCCATTTCCTGCTCCAGGAGATCTTCCCAATCGAGGGATCAAACTCCTGCACTGCAGGTGGGTTCTTTACTACCAGTGAGCCAGCAGGGAAGCCCAAGCACATGTTAAAACTGTTGTAATTTAGCACTCTTTATTTCTTGCTTATCTGTCTTCTGTGCTTGATCCTCACAGATTTGACAATAGCAAAGATTCTTTTTTAGATTTTTGTATCTGATCCCAGTGCCTAACTTTTGCCTGGCATGTCAGGTGTTTAACAAATATTTATGAAATAAATAAATGTTATTACTTCCTTAGTAAGATTGATTGATAAGTTCTTATCTAATTGGGTGAGAAAAAAATATGATGACATAAAAAATTGAGTAAAATAAAAGCAAAATTGGCCTTCTGAAATTTGTGCTTTTCAGATATTATAGACTTACATGAATTATGCTGAACTTTCTAGTGTAGAAATTAAGTAAAATATTCACTCCAAAACACTAAATCCTTGCAGATAATAAAATACTGATTTCTTAGCTTTTCTCATTTTCTGAGAAAACCAAATTGAGAAAGAACTTTGGAAAATTGCCAGATGATAAAAATATGGTCTGTAATTAAAACACTTGCAAGGAAGAAACATAGATGGCTTCTATGGCTGTATTAGGCAAAAAGAAAGAAAGAAAGAAAAGAAAAAAGCAAGTGGGATAGAAATGCATGATTTGGGAGATGCTATGTTAATACCGTTGGTTTGTTCAGTGCACTGATCTTTCTAAGATTATACCTATTAATCCATTCTATCAGACTTTAAGTGTTTGTAAGGAGTAGTAGAAAGATGTTTTGCCCTTTGAAAGGAAAATACAGTGACCACATGATCTTCCATTTTCAGGCTCTGTGGAGAGCATTTTTGTCTACCTGTGCTCACTACAAAGCAAGAATCTCACAACACATATCAACTAGAATAAAGGTTTGGATTGGCTTTTATTTGTTTTTCTTAAAAAAAATAAGTTTGTCCCACCCTTAGAACAAAGTATTTGGTTACTCATTTTTACTGTTTTATCCTGCTATGGGTGAAAGAAACTTCTGGAAGACTTTGAGTGCCAGCCCAATATTATTTTCTTCTTAAATTCTTTCTTATAACATCCTGTGCTTTTTCTGTGGTGGTTTAGGGTGTGTACCAGAGTTTCTATTACAAACGTTAGCTTTCAAAAAAATCTTGGCATACAAACTCCAAGAATAGTTATCTTATCAAATTCTTTTAAAGATGAACAGTGCTTTTTCACTCACCATCATTCCTCACCAAGCTCACAGCTCGCAAATATTCCATTCTATATATCTATGGTTGAAATCATAGTTGCTGGGTTGCCAAATGGAAACAGTCACAGACAGAATGCAGCACAATGTTTGGGAAAAGCCATGGGCTTTGGAGTTATAAGCCACCAAGTCACCCCTTTTTCACCTCTCCTCAATTCTTTATGTCAAATTTACCTCTTGAGTTCCTCAGTTCCAAACTGGTCAAGGACTTGGTGTTGGTATCCTTGGAGTTGCTGCTTTAGCCAGACTACTGTCTTTGTAGAAACTCTATAAAGCTTTGTAGAAGCTCCGGGAGATGGTGAAAGGGAAGCCTGGCATGCTATAGTCCATGGGGTCGCAAAGTGTCAGCCCTGACTGAGAGACTGAACAATAATATAGAAACTCTTCCTTGCATATAAACTCTAGTACATAAACCCTTAGTGGGACAGAAAACCTTCCACATACTTCTTAACAATTATAATGTACCCTGTACTTAAGTACATATCCTTTACTGTCAAATAGTTAGTCTACCATTCCATAGCTTAAACCATGAGTGAAAGATGGACTAGTAAGAAGAACCTGGTCTGGAAAAATATCTTGCTAATGAATTCTGCAAATCTGTGTGGCAGCCAGATGAAGACTCTGACGTCCCAACTGTTTAAAAAAAAAAAAAAGAAGAAACAAGTACAAAGATCACAATTACCAGTGGCAACTTGGAAAAACCCATAGAGCGTGCCCCTGGCAAAACTCCTCAGAGAGATGGCTTCCCAAATATGGAAAATATAAAACAAAACCTTCTTTATTTATGAAAATGATTTGAATTTCTAATTCTCTAGGCCTTATGGTTTTATTATGAAAACCAAATTCAGTTCGCTTAAGGGGTGAGAAAGAACCACTTCCTATTGCATCAAGTTATAGAATAGCACATTTTTAAAGCTTTGTAATTTGTTTCTGGGGGTGCATTAGATTGTCTTACGTAAGTCTGCCTTGGTCTTTGAAACACAAACATTTTACCCTTGACACAATTTGGAATTTGGAACTGCCTGTGAAAACATGAAGAACATCATTTTTCCATTGAAAAGTCCCTAAACACAAATTGATAAATTCTCAAAGAACTTCAGTGCAGAGTTTTCCTGCTAGCACTTCAACTGCCAAGACCTATATTCAAAGTGTTTGAACTGCCAGAAAAAACACAGCTGTTATTCTATATCTCAGGCAATCTGTGCACTATCTTTTAGGTAGAAGAGATTGCAAACTGGGCCAAAGGTTAGATGCAAATCCTAGAAGAATAAAAAATCAGTACTGGGAGGGAACCTACCCAAAGTCCAAGATATTAACACTAAGTTGGAATATCAGAAGCTTTAAATTAATGCTTATTTTGAAAGGACCCTCTCTCCTCCTGCTTTCAAAAAAAAAAAAAAAATCATAGGCATCCATCAACCAAAAGTTTTCTCTGAGCCTTCAATTCTACTTTTGATAAATGCTCTTGTGTTTTGTTTTACCTACAGTTTAAAGGGTTGTGGTAGCCTAGAAGCTGGCCACCTGGGGTAATTTCATGGCCTTGTGGGTGATGAGTGTCTCATGAGGTCAGGGCAGCTGTGACAGAGACAGTCTCTGATATTTTCATAAAGCAGATTGATTCTTGGCACATTCTGAGCTTGGATAGCATGAGTTTCCAGCCCTGCTCCTTTGCTTGATCAATTTTGCTTGAATTTCTGCTCTGATAATGTGATAAATTGGGCCATTTTTTAATTGAACTCTGATAATGATCTAAATACAACAAACCGTTCAAAGAATAAAGGAGTTTGTTTCTTAAAATGTGAAAAGCATCCTTGTATTTTCTCAGTGTCTTTTATTATTAGAGTATATGTTCCTATGCCTAACACCCCCAGGGTGAGTCCGCTGCTGTAGAAATAAGATAAGCTTTGGGCTACGTGTTATTTCCAACACCCACGCTCTAATTCCTGTCTTTTCCCACCACTGGTGCAACTCCCCAGGGTGTTAGAATATTCTCATGAGAAACCCTGTCCTAGATATTCTGGGATCTGCTCAGTAAAACCAATTGGTTGCTCACACTCTTTCACCTCAATGAGTATTCTACCTTATGTCAGCTTTTTATAAACAATGTTTTGATTAACCCTTACAGAAACCCCTATTTGCAGATGGAGAAATGAGTCCAGTGACTTTAAGTATTTTGTCCAAGCATACACAGCAAAGAAGTGGCATGCCAAGAAGTCAGTTCATGTTCTCTGGAGCTACTGTTAGACACCATCACTTACTTTGAGATCCTTAAGCTGACACAGTGGATGCGTGTGTGGCAATGGAAACCATGTTTCCTCGGGACCACTGGGACGAGTGATGGATTCAGTGAGGTACCAACACAGCCCAGGGAGTGCACTCGAGGACCTAATTTGTGCTTTCTCTCTGACATTGGATTTTGTGGGTGCTGGTGATGTGAAAATTTGTTCAATACTATACCAAACTGATATTTCCATTTCAGAAACTTACATAACTTGCAGTCAATATTAATTACATCAGATATGTGTGCTCAGCTGTGTACTCAATCACTCAGTGCGACCACTGAGCTGTGTACTCAACCACTCAGTGCAATCACTCAGTCGACTCAGTGCAAAGACTCAGTGACTCTTTGCGACCCCATGGACCATAGCCCACCAGGCTTCTCTGTCTATGGAATTCTCCAGGCAAGAATACTGGAACAGGTTGCCATTTCTTCTCCAGGGGCTCTTCCAGATCCAGGGATCGAACCTGCGTCTCCTGAATTGACAGGTGGATTCTTTACCATTGAGCCATCTGGAGAGCCCAATGCCATCAAATATCAATGGTCTATTATTCCATAAATCTCAAGAGAATTATAACTAGCAGCTAAACATACATATTTCCTATTACAATTTAATGAACTGCCTCTGAGCTTCTTGTTACCAGGTACTTTATTAAATGTAATGAATGGCTTCTCTTAGGCAATTCTTTTTTTTCAGGATGCAGGTAATGCTGAGACTCACTCTAGCAGCAGTAGCTATGATTTTAATAGGATTCATGCCACTGTGATCCAGACTTCAGGATCTCCTAATGAAAATCACAAAACTATTTGAGTAGAGAGAAACCTTAGAAATCAACTTGCCCAAAAGTCTTAAACTGACAGCTTCCAGGTTACAGATGGTCCTGACTGTGTGTTGTTTTTTCTCCAAAGTAATGACCCTAGTTGAGTTCTTTATAGTTTTTTTTTTTTAATAATGATGTCTCTGTTTTATTTATATATTTATTTTTATGTTTGACTGTACTGGGTCTTTGTTGGGACACACAGGCTTTCTCTTGTCATGGTGCACAGGCTTTGTTGCCCTGTAGCATGTAGGATTTTAGTTCCCCAACCAGGGATCAAACCCCAGTCTGCTGCATCAGAAGGCATATTTTTAACCACTGGACCACCAGGGAAGTCCTGAGTTCTTCTAATTTTTTTGAATTGGTTGCCAAAACTTTTGAGTGTGTTTCAAATAAAAACTCTAAATGTTAGGCTTCTCTTGAAAAATTGGAATATTAGGCATCACTGGGCCTGCATTCCTGCATAGAAGCCACCAGCCACAGTGGCTAGCAGATGCTGCTGTAGATGAGGCTGAATTCTGGCCGTCTCTGACAGGCTGGCAATATTGTAGACAGTGGCCTGTTGACCTTGATCATTGTGTTTGTATTATTGTTTTCTTGTGGAGTCAAGAAGAAAGATATTTCTGTCTTTGTCAAAAATAGGAAAATAGGATATAACCTGAAGGAGTACTGTATTAAAAAAAAAAAAAGGAACAGGTTTTTTTGTGGAACAGAAGAATGTGCCTTTTGGTTAATATGCAAACGAAGCATCTTGGCTTCAAGTTTATTTACGTTATTTGCTTGGCCCTGTAACTCTTGCCTGGAAAATCCCATGGATGGAGGAGCCTGGTAGGCTGCAGTCCATGGGGTTGCTAGGAGTCGGACACGACTGAGCGACTTCACTTTCACTTTTCACTTTCCTGCATTGAAGGAAATGGCAACCCACTCCAGTGTTCTTGCCTGGAGAATCCCAGGGACGGGGGAGCCTGGTAGGCTGCCATCTATGGGGTCACACAGAGTTGGACACGACTGAAGTGACTTAGCGCAGCAGCAGCAGCATTAACCATTTGAGAGCCATGACAGGGTCTTCTCTTGGCCAACTGAATGCAGAGATGAAAAGAGGTTAAATGGCTTCTGCAGGGTTAATATTTTTAGGCCATATCTAGAGTAAAGTGTAACTTTAGTACAGTGCTTTTCACGTGGACGAAAACAAATTCTTGAATTACTTTGTGGGCTGAAATGTAAAAAAAAATTATCTTAGTGTTTTGAAATGCTTTGAGAAAAAGAAGATGAATTGAGACGTGATATTAAAGAAATTTATATAAATTCAAAGTGGACACACAAACTGGGGGATAAAAACTTAGTTCTGTGGGGACTTTGGAATTAGCTGTCTTTCCTCTTATCAGGTACCTAAGCAAGACAACCTTTTGCCATCTTCTGTGTCTGTCAGGTATGTATTTTGTCCACCCACTGCAGAACTGTACTGGGGTATATCTCAAATCAAACTATTAGGCTAGAATAAATACTTTTAAGAAAAAGTTCTCTCTGTCTCTCTGACATACACACAGGCGCACACACATATACAAGCTCAGGAAAATAGTCTACAAAATTTATATTTAATCATTCATATTTTTCAGGGTTCTTGTCTTTTTCTTCTGTTAGTGTAAGATTTCAATACTTCTTTGGTTAAATTAAATGTTTATGGGTAGCTTCCTACCCATAAACACTAACAGAAGTCTCAGGAAACATTGAAAAATAAAGACACGGAAAAGAGAGGCCTGTTTTTGTACCTTGAATTTTTTCGATCTAAACTAACCAGGGGAGTCAGTTCCTCTTGGAGGCACAACTATCTTGAGAAGTTATGGGTCCATTCTTTATCATCCGAAACTACCTAAGATACCAAGCCAGACACTTTTCAAGGTGCTCCAGATACAGTCATTCTACATCTTAAAGGAAAGTAGGAAAATTTCTACACATGCCGAGGTTCTAGAACCTAAGTGTAGCCTCTTGATAGTTCACATTATCTCTCAAATATTTTATTGGTTTCTGTGATTATTATTATTTTACTCAAGAGAAAGAGATTCCAAAATGACAGTCATGCTCAGAAATCACTGACAACCTATCTTCACTGTCAGGAAGGTGTTTCTCATGTTTACCCTCGACACTGCAGGAGAACCTTTACAATCATTGGCTCTGTGTAGTCATGTTAAACAGAAAACAGCTGATCACCATCCTCAAGAGAAAATGATTTTCCCCCTCTAGTCTCACCTCAGTCTTCTTTTCTGTTGTTTAGTAATTGTGATTTTTTTTTTTTTAACGCTATTTATTTGTTTATTTCTCTGCACCAAGTCTTAGTTGTGGGACACGGGATTTTTAACTGTGGCATGTGGGATCTAGTTCCCTGACCAGGGATCGAACCCAGGCCCCCTGCATAGGGAGCCTCGAGTCTTAGCCACTGGACCACCAAGGAGTCCCAATTGTGGATTTTTAAAAAGTGGTTCAAAGACAAGGCCTGCGTGATGTCAGTGATTTCTAAAGGAGAGTTAAAAGGTGGTCAGGGACCCGGCATACTGCATTACCCCAGAGTATCTGGAGGCCCCACACTCTGTGTTCTCCTGAGCAAACACCACAGATTTGGCCACTCCTGGTGCCCTGCCTGGAGGAAAGGCCCCCGGGTATCATGAACCCTGGTGGGGAGACACCTTGAGATGCCGGCATTTGCTCTTGAGGCAGCAGAGAGGCAGTGTGGCCTGCATTGTGAGGAGGTATTAGCAGGAAGGTAATTTAGAGGAAAAAGCATAGGCTTTGGATCCAGACGGTAGGACTTCAAACCCTGATTCTGCAACTTATATGACATATGATCTTGGACAAACTTCATAACCTCCCTGTTTATGTTTCCATTTGCAAAACAAAGTCCCACCTTTGTCAGAATGGCCATCATCAAAAACTCTACAGATAATAAATGCTGCAGAGGGTGTGGAGAAAAGAGAACCTTCCTATATTGTTGCTGCTACTGCTGCTGCTGCTGCTTAAGTCGCTTCAGTCGTGTCCAACTCTGTGCGACCCCATAGACGGCAGCCCACCGGGCCCCCCGACCCTGGGATTCTCCAGGCAAGAACACTGGAGTGGGTTGCCATCTCCTTCTCCAAAGCATGAAGTGAAAAGCGAAATTGAATTTGCTCAATTGTGTCCGACTCTTCGCGACCCCATGGACTGCAGCCCACCAGGCTCCTCCGCCCATGGGATTTTCCAGGCAAGAGTTGGTGGGAATGTAAACTGGTGCATCCACTAGGGAGAACAGTATGGAGGTTCCTTAAAAACTAAAAATAGAGTATTACATGATCCAGCATACAAGCTGGACTCTGATGCTGGGAGGGATTGGGGGCAGGAGGGGAAGGGGACGACCGAGGATGAGATGGCTGGATGGCATCACGGACTCCATGGACGTGGGTCAGGGTGAACTCCGGGAGTTGGTGATGGACAGGGAGGCCTGGTGTGCTGCAGTCCATGGGGTCACGAAGAGTCGGACATGACTGAGCGACTGAACTGAACTGAACTGATATGATCCAGCAATCTTACTCCTGGGCTTATATCGTGAGAAAACAATAATTCAAAAAGATACATGCACTCCAGTGTTCATTGCAGTATTATTTATGATAACCAGAAAGTAGAAGAAACCTAAAATGTCCATTGATGGAGGAATGGGCAAAGGAGGTGTAGTGGCAATGGAATAATACTCAATCATAGAAAGGACAAAATAATGCCATTTGCAGAAACATGAGTGGACCTAGAGATTGTCATACTTAGTGGTAAGTCAGAAAAGAAAGACAAGTATCATATGATATGGCTTATATGTAGGGTCTAAAAAATGGTACAGATGAACTTATCTGTAGAGCAGAAATAGAGTTGCAGATGTAGAAAACAAGCCTACAGTTACTGGAGCAAAAGGGGAGGGGAGGGGCAAATTGGGAGATTGGGATTGACATATATGTACTTTCTCTCTCTCTCTCTCTCTCTCTCTCTCTATATATATATATATATATATATATATATATGGTGATTGCAGCCATGAAATTAAAAGACGCTTATTCCCTGGAAGAAAAGTTGTGACAACCTAGATAGCATATTAAAAAGCAGAGATATTACTTTGCCAACAAAGGTCCATCTGGTCAAGGCTATAGTTTTTCCAGTGGTTATGTGTGGATGTGAGAGTTGGACTGTGAAGAAGGCTGAGCACTGAAGAATTGATGCTTTTGAACTGTGGTGTTGGAGAAGACTCTTGAGAGTCCCTTGGACTGCAAGGAGATCCAACCAGTCCATCCTAAAGGAGACCAGTCCTGAGTGTTCATTGGAAGGAGTGATGCTGAGGCTGAAACTCCAATACTTCGGCCACCTCATGTGAAGAGCTGACTCATTGGAAAAGACCCATCTGGGAGGGATTGGGGGCAGGAGGAGAAGGGGATGACAGAGGATGAGATGGCTGGATGGCATCACCGACTTGATGCACATGAGTTTGGGTGAACTCTGGGAGTTGGTGATGCACAAGGAGGCCTGGTGTGCTGCGATTCATGGGGTCGAAAAGAGTCGGACATGAATGAGTGACTGAACTGAACTGAACTGAAGGACCTATTATATAGTACAGGGAACTCCACTCAACACTCTGTAATGACCTACATGGAAAGGGAATCTTTAAAAAAAAGGGGGATTATATACACACACACACACACACACACACACACACATATATTTGTGTATATATATGTTTAACTGATTCGCTTTGCTGTATACCTGATAATAATACAACATTGTAAATAAAATATACTTCAATAAAATTTAAAAAATAGTTCTATGAGAAAGAGAAAAATTAATTCCAACCTTACCATGTTATAAGGATGATATCAGATGTAAAATGCATCAAAGCTCCCTGCTAGACTCACAGAATATAGTCAATAAGTGCTATTATTGTTGTTGTCAGTATTAGTATTACTCCCATGAAAGGAACATTTCTTCTGTCTCCTTCTCAAACTTATATTTTTGTTTGTCTTTGCTTGTCTGGGAATTCAGTACTCAAAATAAAAGTCAGCACTTAAATTCTATTCAAGGTCTTCTGAAGTCCACCATCCTTTCTCCTGGTGTTAGAAGGAGCAAGGCTGAAGGTAACTGGTACCTTCTGTTAGTAGATGGAAGTGTCTTGATGAGAGGTTATTGGTAGGAGGCACCACCCTTTAAATTTCAAGTTCATACTAATTATTCTACCTTCAGAGTATTTATTCCTGCAAGTCTTGAAGTATTTTCTAGAGCAGCCTATTAAACTATCAACATCTCTAATGGAAGATCACCCCAGATGTCTTTGTTCAGACAAGCCCCTCTTTCCATTTCCGCATCACCTTGCCCTTTAAAGGAGAAGAGTATGATGGTCATGAGCTGTGCCTATTAAAATTAAAAATTAAAATAATAGCCACATGTGATTAGTGGCTGCTGTGTTGGAAAGCACAGGTTATAGAACATTTTGATTACCGCAGAAACTTCTTTTGGACCATGCTGCTCTGGAGCCAAAATGACCCACCAAAATGACTGGATTTAAATGATATCTTTAACACTTACTGTCTGTGGGACTTTACATAGGTAATTTAATCTTTATGTGCCTTGGTTTTATCATCTATAAAATGAGGATATAAGAGTCAACTTACTGGAAGCCTTAATGAGAAATTAGATGCATTAATATATGTAATATATTTACAGATACCCTTAAATATCACATGGTATTTTCTCAATAACTGCGAGCAATTACTATTAATCAAAAACCAGAAAAAAAAACAACATCTATTTCAGAAAGAAAACAGAATATATAGATCAGATGAGGGTGGCTCAGAGTCACTGCCCATTATCTGTATTCCTTAGATCCATATGATCCAAAATTGTTGTGAAACTCATCATAAGACTTTATGATTTTCTATGTCTATGTCTGTTTTCTTTACTAGACTTCATGTTTTGGGAATTCAAGGACTAGTGTCTTATTCCCTTTCATACCCCTAACACCTGCCGTGGGGCATTGAGCACCCATGACCCTCAATTAGTACTTTATCTTCAACAATCTTGAACTAACTTAAGTGCTCAAGAACCAACAGGCTTCTTACTTAATATTATCTTAGTGAGATAGAAGAATTGGAGTTCAGCTAATTCCTTTATATTTAAGAATGGATGAGAATATACAGAAAAGATGATCAATTCACAAACTGAGAGAAAGGAAATGAAACAGAGAAAAGAAAAAAAAATAAAAGGAAATAGAGCTGATAAGTCATCTGGGAGAAAGTTCAAAGAAAAATTTTCCCTGCTTCAACATTTTACCACAGGCAGATCCTGAAGCCCTAGATATAATTATCTTGGCTGGAATGCCTGGGCTAGAGTAAACAGAAATCTGAGTGTGTCAACAAATTATTTAATTAAGTAGAGTAGGTGGCAATGTGCACCCAAAGTCATGATGTGCAACAGGATAATATGATTGAAGCCTTTAGCTGTGATGGAATGTGGAGAGACTAAGACATGAGTGAAAAATTATGCAGTCCTGGAGACCAAACTCTGGACCTGGTTAGCCAACGTGACAAATTAAACAAGAAATAAGACTTTAAAAAAAAAAAAAAAAGGAACTCTCTTATCCAAGAAAACACTTCTTGTGTATAAACATAAATTTAAAAGCAATTGAGATTAAGCCATCACTTTCGATGAGACAGGGGTCAGGAGCAGGACTGCAAGTGTCATTAAAAACAGCCTGAGGATTTGTGCCATCAGCATAAAAGTGGCAGTTAAAAGCAGAAGTGAAATGACTAAGAGGTAGAAAAGCTAGAAATGAACAGATGCTCAGGCAGGCAGCACACTAGGCTGCTCAAATTAGGTATATTTTACATTTCATTCCAAGTTCACAAATATTAGGACATTAAAATGCATGCAACATGGTCTGTATCCCATCTTGCCATGTTTTTGTTACTAAGTTAGAAAGAATTAGGCAGCATGGACTGTATGCAGATGCAGCAGTCTAAGCAAATGCTGTGTCAGGGGAGATCAAGAAGGTCAGCTGGGTTTGTCTTTTCCAAAGAAGAGCCTGGTCAGTTGTACACTGAGCATCCTTATTAGGGCTATTCCTAAAGTGGTCACCTATGTCCAGAAAGACTGTGCAGAGGTTAGATTGCTGGTGACATTTTCTTTAAAGGTGACAGTGGCCAAGCCTCTTAGCACATTTATTTTCAGTACAAGCATTAAAAACTTAAGGAGTGTGTAGTATGTTGATTGAATGCATGGAAGACGTTTTTATTGGACTTCAGTATGTCATTTACCCTAAGTAGCCATTAATAAAATGTAGCTGCACTATGATCAGTTGCTCTTTAGTTATCAAGTCATGTCTGACTCTTTCGAGACCCCATGCACTATATAGTCCACCATATATAGCTCACTATAGCCCACTATATAGCTCTCTGTCCATGAGATTTCCCCTTCAAGCATACTGGAGTGGGTTATTTCCTTCTTCCAGGGGTTCTTCCTGACTCAGGGATTGAATCCAAGTTTCCTGCATTGGCAGGTGGATTCTTTACCACTGAGCCACCAGGGAAACTCTTACAATGATCAGTAAGTTCAAGTTCAGTCGCTCAGTCGTGTCCGACTCTGTGACCCCGTGAATCGCAGCATGCCAGCCTCCCTGTCCACCACCAACTCCCGGAGTCTACCCACACCCATGTCCATCGAGTCAGTGATGCCATCCAGCCATCTCATCCTCTGTCGTCCCCTTCTCCTCCTGCCCTCAATCCTTCCCAGCATTAGGGTCTTTTCCAATGAGTCAACTCTTCACATGAGGTGGCCAAAGTATTTCAGCTTCAACATCAGTCCTTTCAATGAACACCCAGGACTGATTTCCTTTGGGATGGACTGGTTGGATCTTTTTGCAGTCGAAGGGACTCTCAAGAGTCTTCTCCAACACCACAGTTCAAAAGCATCAATTCTTTGGAGCTCAGATTTCTTCACTGTCCAACTCTCACATCCATACATGACCACTGGAAAAACCATAGCCTTGACTAGACGGACCTTTGTTGGCAAAGTAATGTCTCTGCTTTTGAATATGCTATCTAAGTTGGTCATAACTTTCCTGCCAAGGAGTAAGCGTCTTTTAATTGCTGCAGTCACCATCTGCAGTGATTTTGGAGCCCCCCAAATAAAAGTCTAACACTGTTTCCACTGTTTCCCCATCTATTTGCCATGAAGTGATGGGACCAGATGCCATGATCTTTGTTTTCTGAATGTGGAGCTTTAAGCCAACTTTTTCATTCTCCTCCTTCACTTTCATCAAGATGCTTTTTAGTTCCTCTTCACTTTCTGCCATAAGGGTGGTGTCATCTGCATATCTGAGGTTATTGATATTTCTCCCAGCAATCTTGATTCCAGCTTGTGTTTCTTCCAGCCAAACATTTCTCATGATGCACGCTGCATATAAGTTAAATAAGCAGGTGACAATATACAGCCTTTTCCTATTTGGAACCAGTCTGTTGTTCCATGTCCAGTTCTAACTGTTGCTTCCTGACCTGCATACAGGTTTCTCAAGAGACAGGTCAGGTGGTCTGGTATTCCCATCTCTTTCAGAATTTTCCACAGTTTATTGTGATCCATACAGTCAAAGGTTTCGGCATAATCAACAAAGCAGAAATAGATGTTTTCCTGGAACTCTCTTGCTTTTTCTATGATCCAGCAAGACCTAGGTAATACCAGGCTGTCATTATGAGACTGTTTCTCACAAACTTTCTGTTGAGTCTGGAGCTTTATTCATGGATTAACTGAGGCCACAGGGTGAGAACAAGGTTTTCATTGTTTCACAAGGTTATTGATTAAGAAATATGAGTATGTTTGACTAACTGACCTCTCTTCAACTTCTTTGTTTGATCTCCATCCATGTCTAGGGTTCTATAAACAGATGATGACTCTGATTCTCTAATGGAAAACTTGTTAAGTTTCTTTTTGCATGATTGGGAAACAGAACATGTGTTCTGGGCCACCAGGTTCTCGTCTCTGTCTTCAGCATTCATAGTGATGCATTCCTGGAAATGAAGAGAAGTTTCATCCTTCCCAATTTTCATTTTTACTTGAACCAAGATAGTACTATATTAATTCATTCAATCAGTCATATAATCTATATATTTTGAGTGCCCACGATATGTGCTAGGTACTGAGCCAGGAACTTGAATAAAAGGGTCTTTGTACTTGTGTGTTTTAAAAATTACTATCTTTCTCATAGCCTGTATTTATTAACTCTGACTCCTTTTGACATAATGTAAATGCAGTGTAGAAAAACATCTTCCACTTAATATCTATTGAGACTGCAGCTGCACACATAAAGAAATACTCAAGACAATGTGTGCCATTCCCCTATTTGCAACTCTCACTTGCTCTGAGTTATGGCCAAGAAATACTGTATACAGAAAGGAGATGTCTGTAAAAGGTGTCATTTGTCTTCCCAAGTTGTGGAATCATTGGGAGAAGAGTATTTAGCTTCTTCTATGCATCCGGTCCCATCACTTCATGGGAAATAGATGGGGAAATAGTGGAAACAGTGTCAGACTTTATTTTTGGGGCTCCAAAATCACTGCAGATGGTGACTGCAGCCATGAAATTAAAAGATGCTTACTCCTTGGAAGGAAAGTTGTGACCAACCTAGATAGCATATTCAAAAGCAGAGACATTACTTTGCCAACAAAGGTCCATCTAGTCAAGGCTATGCTTTTTCTAGTAGTCATGTATGGATGTGAGATTTGGACAGTGAAGAAAGCTGAGCACTGAAGAATTGATGCTTTTGAACTGTGGTGTTGGAGAAGACTCTTGAGAGTCCCTTGGACTGCAAGGAGATCCAACCAGTCCATTTTAAGGGAGATCAGTCCTGGGATTTCTTTGGAAGGAATGATGCTAAAGCTGAAACTCTAGTACTTTGGCCACCTCATGTGAAGAGTTGACTCATTGGAAAAGATTCTGATGCTGGGAGGGATTGAGGGCAGGAGGAGAAGGGGACGACAGAGGATGAGATGGCTGGATAGCATCACTGACTCAATGGACATGAGTCTGAGTGAACTCCGGGAGTTGGTGATGGACAGGGAGGCCTGGCGTGCTGTGATTCATGGGGTCACAAAGAATCAGACACGACTGAGCAACTGAACTGAACTGAACTGATGCACCTGAAACTCCAATACTTTGGCCACCTGATGGGAAGAGTGACTCATTTGAAAAGACCCTGATCCTGGAAAAGATTGAGGTCAGGAGGAGAAGGGGATGACAGAGGATGAGATGGTTGGATGGCATTACTGACTCAATGGACATGGGTTTGGGTGGACACGACTGAGCGACTGAACTGAACTGAACTGACTCACCATACTAACAACTGAAAGGAAAAATCACTCTGACCAAAAAGAAAGAAACAAAACTATGTGTGGTCATATGTATAAATACATAATTTTATATGGTATACGTAAAGATAAAAATGCATGTGCAAGTTAATGTTTATTTTAATTATATATGTATAATTTACCTATGTACAAATACTGATACAATGGAAAATAATATTTTAAATTATTTTTATTTTTTAAATTGTGAAAATATGATAATACATTTATAGGAGACTTGGAAAATACAGAACAAAGTTACATATAGCTCCACTATATATTATTAATATAATAATTTTTTTAAGTGGATAAATTTAGATTTTTAGTTGAAATTTCAATGTCAGACTCTCAAAAATTAATGGAATGAATATATAGAAAAATAGAAGAATATAGTAGACCTGAGAAGTACCATGAGCCAGTTGAACATAAGAAAATAACATAAAATTTTAAATAAGGCAGCTTTCATTGTAGGCATGGACTTGATCAAGTACCATCATGTGTTTCTGTGTATGTGTGTGTGTGAGTGCACACAGGAGTGCATGGCCCATGTGGGTGTGTTGGGATGGGCTGGAAGCTGGGGGAGGATGGAGATACCCTGAGAAGGGGACTTTGCTGGTGGTCCTGGGGCTTCCCTGATAGCTCAGTTGGTAAAGAATCTACCTGCAATGCAGGAGACCCTGGTTTGATTCCTGGGTCAAGAAGATCACTGGAGAAGGGGTAGGCTATCCACTCTAGTATTCTTGGGCTTCCCTTGTGGCTTAGCTGGTAAAGAATTCGCCTGCAATGTGGGAGACCTGGGTTCGATTCCTGGGTTGGGAAGACCCCCTGGAAAAGGGAAAGGCCTCTCACTCCTTCGGCCTGAAGAATTCCTTGGATTGTATAAATCCATGGGGTTGCAAAGAGTGACATGGCTGAGCGACTCTCACTTTCTCTCACTTCCTGGTGGTCCAGTGACTAAGACTCCGCTCTCCCAATGCAGGGGGTCTGTGTTCGATCCCTGATCAGGGGACTAGATCCCTTGTGCCAAGGCTAAGACTTGACACAGCCAAATAAGTAAAATAATTTTTTTTTTTTGGTCAAAGGAAGGGATGCAGAGCACAGAAACAGAATCCTTTGGCATCTTCCAGCATAATTATTGTATGGGTATGGAAGGTACATCAATCATGACCAGTAGTGATGGCAGGAGAAGGGATAGGATGGAAAATAATGATTAGAGAATGCCAAGATGGTCCTTGACTACATTAATAGCATATACTGCTGCTAATTTAACACATAATACTATATGTTTATATTTAATGTTTTGATATATATGTACACATATACACAGACATCTATGCATAAGTTATGTACCAGTAGTAAATAGAAGAGTCCTCTACATTTTCAAAGTTTATAAATTATAAACAAAGTTTATAAACTATAAATGAGGTTTCTTTAGATGATAGCAGGATTAAGCCACCTTTATTTATAAATATAAACTATATATCAAAAGTAATTTTTAAATCCATCTGTTTGAAATTTGGAGTAAAAAATGAGTATATTTTAAAACTACTAAAATATGTATATCATTTATATCCATACCCAGCTATGATTACATGATTTTTTAAAAGCCAATAATTATTTCAGTATTCATCTAAAACATTCTGATTGAATGAGGAGATAAATCTGTGATTAAGAGATGAAAGGAACATGTATATGTAAAATCATCAAAGAGTATACTTGAGAGAATTCACAAATGCTCAAGGAAAACTTATGTAAATATTTTTTAGAAACTTAAATGCAAAAAAGTTCTAAAAGTAGTATGTTATCTCATAAATATGTATCATTCTAAAAGGAATGCTGAAAGCATAAAGCATTCCTTTTTGGGATAAACAATATTTATGAAAATAGGAAAACACTTTGGAAGCATCTTGATTGCTAAGTGTTTACATCAGCTACAACTATTTTACTAAAAAATAAACATAGATGTTTCAGCGAAGAGGACAAGTGATGTATGCTTTTTCTTCATCAAATCTGGCTTAAGGATTAGATATTTCAAAAATATTGTTTTAAGAGCTTTAAACTAAGGACTAAGTTGAACAATAGAGTATATTTTCAAGGAAATTTTAACTACAAGTTCCTTTCACTAGCTCTGCAGTTACTTTCATTCTCCCAGTTATGGCCTCGTGGTCTTAGAACACAGAGAACAGAAGGCACGGAAAGAAGCATGGATGAAAGAGACCCTGGGCTAGAGGATGGCATGCCCACTAATGCTAGGGATTTGAGATCCACTTGGCAACCCACTCCAGTATTCTTGCCTGGACAATCCCATGGACGGAGGAGCCTGGTGGTCCAAGGGGTCGCAAAGAGGCGGGCACGACTGAGCGACTTCACTTTCACTTTCTTCCACTTTCATAAAAATAAGTGGCTAACATTGAGTGCTTACCACATGCCAAGTATTGTGAAAGATGGTTTTTCATTTATTTACAAAATGTAATCCTTCCAAAACCCTGTGAGAGTTACAATCATTACCCCCGTGTGCAGGTGAAGAAACAAAGACGTGGCGTGATTTATGTGAACTTGCCCAAGGTTGAGCAACTAGAAAACGGGCAGCGCAGGATGCAACTTAGAAAGCTATGCCTCTAACTACTGCTCTCGATGGCCAACCGTGTGAAAACCCAACTATAACTCCTTATGATTAATTTTCTCTCTGGAAGTCAGAGACCTGTAAAATAAGCTGCCCAAGGTTATTTCACAGATTAAGTGTCAGAGCAGGATTTAAACCCAATCTGTCTGACTCCAAAGCCACCTTCCACTGTGCTTTGCTGCCTTTCATTTGAGATGTTGCCAAATACTTGTGCCCCATACTGGCATCTGCAGTTTATTGGGCAGGTGGCATCTGGTCAAGGACCCTCACAGGGTGTAGGTGTGAGTAGGGGCCAGAGGAAGACCCTTGTCTTAAAGTCCATCCAACCTGTCCAGTTGTAGGTCACAATCTGTTTTCTTTATGCCATGGTGACTCAAAGGACTGGTATCCTCTGCAGTATGGAACTGACCACAATGTCTCAAAATGAGTTAAAATGTGTGAATAGCCATAAATCATGAGAGGTATATTCGAGTCAAAAAGTCAGACTAGGCATATTATTAATAATAAGGAGAATAAGAATATCATATATGTACTGGAGTTTCTAGAAATTAAACAAACAGTAAGAAATTTATCTGAATACATATAATCTGTTATGCAACTAAAATACTGACTTGCTTAGAACCAGATTTTTAAATTAATGTAGCCTTTTGTAGCTAATAATCATAAGACTATCCATTGTTATGGATAATAATCAAAATAAGCATTATTCTTTGGAAAAACTTGATGCCAGTAACACATATCCTTTATTACTACATATCCTAATATTACATAACTCATATCCTAATATTACAGTATTCTGCTTCAGTGCTAGGTGTGTACATCTGTGGGTGAATTTCCTCAAAATAGCCCTTGAGGTTTAGATACTTAAAATGTGTATGTGTGTTTTACGATAGCTCGAATGTGGATATGCTGACAATGGAAATAAGAACTTTAGAATCATTAGAAATGCACGCCCTCAAACAGATTGTTTTTAGTGAATACAGAGGCGTTTTGAACTTTGCCCAAACAGGTGTTTCATGCAGAGAAGGCTGCTGAGACCAAATGCTAGAATTATTAAGGAACCATTAGAGAAATTTGAGATAGAAAAAGTGCAATGAAAGGACAGAATTTGATGAGACAAATGACCTTTCAGCGTTGCTAAGGAATTCTGATGGTGAATTTTTCTCCTAATCCAATAGCCAGCAAGTAAAGCAATAAATCTGAACCTGCCCCACCGCTAGGAAATCATTTCTCCTGTGAAAAGGAGTTATAATAGGAAGCAGAACTCAGATGGTTGGGCTGATGAAGTCCTGCCCCCAAGGGCCCATCCTTCAGTGGTGTGCTTTCCCGAGAGTACTGGGGCTGATAAGCTGCTGACTCGTGGAGTCCTGCTCCTGCCAGCTGACATGAAGTGGCCAGACACAGAGCAGACCTGTTCCTCTGCATCAGCCAGATCACCCTCCTCCTGTCCCAGACAGAAGGGACTCCAGGGCAGTCCGTGCCGACCCAGTGTGACACAGGGACTTCTGCCATGTACTTCTTTTTCCTCCTCCATCTGTTGATTCCTTCAAGTCTGGAGAACTGGAAAAAAAAAATCCGTGAAGAAATAGAACTCATTGCTGTCCTGCCAGGAGACACTATAATTTAAGAAAAAGATTTTTTTCTTCACTAAGCAGTGGATGTTACTGAGATTGTTTTAGGGCTGTTTTTATTTGACAAAACTTGAAAAAAAATACTTGCTATATTTTGTGGCAAAAAAAGCAAATAGGCATAAATAAAATAAGCAAAGCCTGTCTAAAAGGTATTTTATACCCAAAGTTTCCGTTATACGCCGATTTACTATTCTTTGTAAGTTATTGCACTAGTTAAGTTGCTGCCAAGTGAATAATTTTTAAGGATAGAGTTGTAGCTGGGGTCTAGATCCTCAAACGAGTGCTTGTTTTTTGTTTTTTGTTGTTGTTTTTTTTTCCTGTTTTGTATTCCTTCTATCCATAACTTAATTGTTCTGTATTTTAAGAAAGTCTAATTTGGATTGGATTATTCTTTCACCAGGATTGCCTGTTTGAGAAATTTCATGATGCTAACACATTAAGGGATATGTCCTGTAAATGATTATAGCTAATTGAATGAGTTTTCTAAACAACAGAAGAAAAGGCTGATGAACTTCAAGTGAGATTCTTGAGGGATTAATTCACTGTTAAATCTACTACTCTGCATCTTGTCCACATGTGGTTATCAGACAGATCTTCCTTTTAATGCCTTGCTCAAGGCACAGCCATGACACTGGTTAGCTCTCAAAATATGTTAACACAAATAAGATCTCTATTAGGAAAAAAAAATTAAGCCAAAGCCCTAGGAAAAGATGATGCCAAAAAATGTGTTTTCAAGAAACAACAAACAACCTTGTTTCTGATGAGGCTGCTTCTCTGATCCACTGGGAGAGGCTCCCTGGTCCACAGGCCTGGAGTTGATTTAATATGGAAAAGCTAAAAGATCAACTCTGGAGAGGAACAATTTGGGGTATTGGTCTGGGAACTGGGGATCTTCGGTTCTAATCCTGGACTTTGCCAGTAACATGCTGGGCCAGGTTAGGCAATGTTATTGTATCTCTCAGATTTCAATTCTCTTATTTATTAGATGACAGCTAAGGCTTTTTAGCAGATCACTATAATAGTTGCCAACCTAACATGCCATGGTCTCAGCTGCACTTGAACTAGCATGAATACCTAAGTCAGACATACTGCTTAATAGTAACTGGAAACACCTTTCAGATTCTCATGTAAGTGTATTTGGAATTATACACTGTGTGCACGAGTAATTTTTTTCTCTACTTATTTCTAAGTAATCATGAATATAAGATAGCTTCATTACATATTTAGTTCCAAGAGGGAGAATATAGTTGTAGGATAATTTGGGAAGATTCTGTATTTAAGGGACAGTCACTTTTACTACATTCCTACTGAAAAATCCTAAATAGGATTTTACATTTCCCAGGAACTAATGATCCTACAGTTATCCCTGAATTTTATCCAAGAAGAGGTCTCAGTGAAATGGTGAGTCTGTTTCTTAAACCATGGTTTTTACTACATTTTTTTTTCTAATCAAGTAATTAGAATAAATTAGTTCATTAATTCATTTTGCTATTTCTGAGTGTCTACTAAGTGTAGATCACTGCTAGGAACTGTGGAGATTAGAGAAATAAATGAGACACAATTCCTGCCCTCAGTATAGGATTATGTTTATATGTTCACAGGACTGGAGAAGGCAGTGGCAGCCCGCTCCAGTACTCTTGCCTGGAAAATCCCATGGATGGAAGAGCCTGGTAAGCTGCAGTCCATGGGGTCGCTAAGAGTCGGACATGACGAGCGACTTCACTTTCACTTTTCACTTTCACTTTTCACTTTCACGCATCGGAGAAGGAAATGGCAACCCACTCCAGTGTTCTTGACTGGAGAATCCCAGGGACAGGGGAGCCTGGAGGGCTGCCACCTATGGGGTCGTATAGAGTCGGACACGACTGCTGCAACTTAGCAACAGCAGCAGCTCACAAGATTCAAACATTCGAAGAACTAATAGAATATGTCCGTTATTTCCATACTATATTTCTTTTTTTCTTCTCCTTGTTCTACTTATATCAATGCAGGGAGAAGAAACATATGTCATTTTTTAAAAGACCATATCGATAGAGGGTAATGCTTTATCACCAGGGAGAAAGTTTTTCTGGTGCAAAGAGGAGCCATCTTTAGTCTGGTGATGCTAGGGTTGAAACCATGCACAAACCATGTCCATTTTGAAACACAACCTGCACTAATCCTTAGGCATCAGGGTGTGCCTGACGTTCATGTCAGCACTCCTTTGAGGCTGCTGTTTTGCATCACAAAGCAGCTTCAGGGAACCCTTGCGTAGGTGTGGTGTGCATTGCTTCCTATCTCTGTAGCAACTGCAGTGTCTTCTTTCCATCCATACAAAGACTGGGAGCGTGAGAAATATCACAGGGCAGAGGGCCTGGAGTGCCACAAAACTGGACAGGACTCGTTTGCTGTACCCTTGGATGAAGTGCAGCTGAGGAAGCCCTAATCTGCTTCCAGATTTTTCATGCCAAACCGCATGAGAAATTGGATCGCTACAGACTGTAACATTCAGTCAGTGAACATTGGCTATGAACAAATGAGAGATATATGGTGACCACACCCAGTTGCAGTGAAAGACTTGTTTTACTGTTCTTTGGTGACAAGACTTGACCTCACAGAGTCACTTGGAGGAGAAAGGAGATATTGCAGAAAATGGAGAATTTTCAGCCAGTTAAGAATGGTATGAAGGTGGAATTAGTCACCCACCCAGTGTTCACAGCACAGACAAACCTGGATTGCATGACCACAGCTGGAATGAAGGAAGTCAGGTTTTTGATCTGAACTGTTCTGTCTCTGTGATTCTGTGGCTTAATTCATCTTTTAAAAGCCTCTACTGGAGACTTTGAAGTAGATAAGCGTAGTACAGATTTTCCTCAGTTCTGTCCCATACAAGATGAATTCTTGGAGTTTCCTGTTATACCAGAAATAAAGGAGTTCTGTGATGAAACACGTTTGGAAACCACTGGATACTTAGACCCTAGATCCTTTTGCTGGAGATTCATGGTGGGCATGACCAGTACATTTGACCAGTGAAAGTGAAAGTCGTTCAATCGTGTCCGACTCTTTGTGACCCAATGGACTGTAGTCCATGGAATTCTCTAGGCCAAAATATTAGAGTGGGTAGCCTTTCCACTGAAGTGGATCTTCCCAATGCAGGGATCGAACTCAGGTCCCCCCCATTGCAGGCGGATTCTTTACCAGCTAAGTCACAAGAAAAATCCAAGAATACTGGAGTGGGTAGCCTATTCCTTCTCCAGCGGATCTTCCTGACCCAGGAATCGAACTGAGGTCTCCTGCATTGCAGGCAGATTCTTTACCAGCTGATCAAATTGGTAGTAAAGCAACTTGCTTTAACTTTAACTCAGTATTTTCCAAGCATTTATTTCAAACACTGTAACTCATTGTTTTCATAAAGCTAGTGTTCCAAAATCCACAGCTTGAGAAATGTCCTGTGATAAAAAGAATGTGACTTTTTGAGTCATGTCAGCTTGGCGGCAAGTGTGATTAAAGCCACCGATTAATTGCTTGAGCTTAAAGGAGCTTGTTACCATGGTGAGCTTTCATGCCTTTATCTGAAAAATGGAGGAAATACCCATGTTGGTTTTTATGGGTATTAAAATAAGTCTTATAAAATGCCTAATGGTACCTGGGCAACAGTAGGTACTCAATAAATTATGACTACTTCTGTCATTATTATTATCAGGATTTTTTTCTTTTTTCCACCTGTGCACCTAATCATTCCTCTTGAAGTTTAAAATCTACTTCCTTTTATCTGTTTCAATGGAGATAGGAATAGTGTCATTAATCATTAAAATAACCCTGATTGCAAAATTTGGTAAAACAGCTGTGGCTTCAAGGCCTAGTCTTTGCTATGGGCTGTGTGGTCTCCAGACCCTAATTTCAGGAAGGAGCTTTATTTTAATCATTCCTCCCTGATAAACCAGAGCTGATGGGTACAGTAACACAAAAGGGCCCTAAGCAGAGTGTCTGAAGGTTGAAGAACATCTGCTCAAACAGTAGTTCCCTTCTCTGAACTTCCACAAAATTTTGTTTCAACTCCAGTTATAGGACTAATGCTTTAGGACTTTTTTTAAAGATAGATTTTAAAAATATTTATTTATTTATTTTTGGCAGTGCTGGGTCTTCGTTGCTGCCTGTAGGCTTTCTCTAGTTGCGGAGAGTGAGGGGCTACTCACTAGTTGTGTTGCAATTGTTCTCATTGTAGTGGCTTCTCTTGTTGCAGAACATGGGCTCTAGGGCATACAGCCTTCAGTAGCTGCAGCGCATGGTCTCAACAGTTGAAGCTCCTGGACTCCAGAGCACAGGCTCAGTAGTTGTGGCACACGCTTAGTTGCTCTGTGACAATATAGGATCTTTCCGAATCAGGGATAGAGCCTGCGTCTCCTGCATTGGCAGGTGGGTTCGTTCTTTACCACTAAGCCACCAGGGAAGCCCCATCTTTATATTTTGAAGTTCATTTCTTAACAATCAGATGACTATCATCATATAACTTTTTATATGTGTCATTTTGGTGGGTATTGTGAGATGATTAGTAAAAAGAAAATGTCATTCCCACTAGGAATTTATAGTCTCCTTTACATGTTATGCTATGAATGAGTCATTTCACCTAAACACAGGGAGGAAACAAATTTTCTTAATGGTGTCACTGAATCTTCACTGAATTAAGAAATTCAGAAATCATATATATTCCACAACTTTTTCCACTATAGAAAAATACAGTTTAAAATTGGTTATTTAGGAAGGACTATCTTATAAATTTAAATTTCATTTCAATTTTTACCAGGTCTTTAAAATATTTATTCATCAGATTACATTATTGATTCCATATATTATTATCCTCAGACTCCTTCTGGTAGCTTTCTATGTAGGGATCGACAAATATTTTTGAATAAAGGGAATCACGACTAAATTAAGTTCGATGACTTCTAGATGGCACAATATATGGACATGCTGTTGCATTGTTTTTTCTTTTTCTTTTTTTTTTGCTTTTTCTTTTTAGAAGAGAAATTTAACAGTAAAAGCTAAGAGGGAAACACTGATGTTGGTAACAATCCAGACATAAGGCAATAAGAGATTAGCTGACAGTGAGGGAAGGTGGGAACCTCGAGATGCCAGTTTGTTAGAAGGGACTTACAGGAATGAGTTTTCCTACCACCATCACTGTTACACAGTGCTTTAGATTTTCACAGCTCTGCACCTTCCATTTCAGCTGAGGGAGAAAAATTTCTTACATCAACTAAAGCTTTTCCTCATTTCTAACTTTTAAAACATGAAGATGAACCATAATTTTTCTGTTTTTTTTTTTCCTCTAAACCAAAATATGACTTGAGTTGTGAATGCATCTATGGTTTTACTGATTTCTTTTGTAATTTACATTGTTTGGCTCATTGATAGGAAAGTAGGAAAGAATTGTGGCATCTGGGGTTACAAGCAATCAATGTTTGAGTGTTCTTTATGCTAATATTGCCCAACTTATTTTCATCTGATAAACTGCATAGAAACCCTAAGTGTCTTAAAATAGATTCTTCCCAGGGTTCATGCAGCTAGTCCAAGGAAGTTACATCACTCCTCACCAGCTCCAAAACACCCAGACTTTCCTCATGTTACTGAACTCACGCATCTTCCAAACTAGATCAAGTCTCTTCAACTGAAAATCACAAATTGATTCTGACTCACAGATTAAAGCAATTATGTCACTTAGTGCTTTGTCATACAAACAACATAAAGTGAACCCATATGTTTTGTGTCTTTCTCAAAGTTTGCTCAAGACTTTCAGGACGGATAGAGCATATCTAAATTACTACAAAGGTTAATCATATTTTTTTCTTCCTTAATATATAAGAGCTCACTGTTTCAAAACCACTTGCTTTTCTAACTATAGGTGTACAAGAAAAATAAACATGTTATTAAGTGCTTTAGTAATACCAGGTGCTGGGGTGTGTGTTCAGTTGCTCAGTCGTATCCAAATCTTTGTGGCTCCTCTGTCCATGGGATTCTCCAAGTAAGAATATTGGAGTTGGTTGTCATGCCCTCCTCCAGGGGATCTTCTCCACCCAGGGATTGAACCCCGCGTCTCCTGCGTCTCCTGCTTTGGCAGGCAGATTTTTTACCACTAGCGCCACGTGGGAAGGCTAGGGTGAGGAATAGCTTGAACTGTTATACGCTGCTGATGGGAGTATAAATTGATATGATCACTTCAGAAAATCATTTTTCAGTATCCACTAAAGCTGAATATGGGCTCCCCAGGTGGCACTAGTGGTAAAGAACCTGCCTGCCAATGCAAGAAACATGAGAGACGCGAGTTTGATCTTGGGTCGGGAAGATCCAAGGGCATGGCAACCTACTCCAGTGTTCTTGCCTGGAGAATCGCTATGGACAGTGGAACCTGCGGGGCTATAGTCCATGTGGTCACACAGAGTTGGACACGAATGAAGCAACTTAGTATGCATACAAAGCTGAATATATGCATACTCATTGACAAAGCAAGGGTTACATAATATGTAGCTGTGTTCATCAAAAACCATGCACAAGCATGTTTATAGCAGCGCTATTCATAATAGCTAGCAACTAGTAACTATCCAAATGTCTACCAACATTGGAATGGGTAAGTAAATTGAAATGTATTTATGTAATTGGACACCACACAGCAGTGAGATTTCAGAAACCACTGCTACACAAAACCATATGCTTGAAGTTCAGAAACTTACATTGGGCAGAAGAAGTACTTGCAGTATGATTCCATTTACATAAAATTCAAAAACAAAGCCAGAATACTGATTGCCTTGGAGTGCTAGGGACTAGGAGAGGGCATGGAGCAGGGCGTTCTGGGGTGTCTTAAACTCATCAGGCTGTGTACTTGTGACTTGTGTACTTCTCTGAACATGCGTTATGTATTTCCCTTAAAAGTATATTTAAACTCTCTAGTGTTAAAGTTAAGATATTGAACTGATGGCACTCCAAATAATGCTATATAAATTAATGTGAAAATTGGTTACCATTTTCTCCAGAAAAATCTTAAATGATTCAACACACTTATGACTCAAGTTTTATGAGCTTTCCCTCTTACACTGAACTTCATCCTGGACATTTGATGTCCTGTTTCCTTCACTGTATGAGCTAGTCGCCTCTCTGTGTGTGTCTGAAATATAGCTCCCAGAGGCAAAAGATCATTCATTTTATCACTTCTGTTTACCAGAAAGACCCAAAGTCCATGAATAGCATTTTCTCAGTCTTTGCAGAGGTAGGAGAAGGCAGCGATGCTCTGTATGTGACTCCTGACTCAGTTTTGCTGTAATTGGATTAAATAAGATGAAGTATGTAAAAACTGCATTGTAAACTTAAGTGCAATTCAGATGTTTGATATAATGTGTCACATTACTTCAAAACATTTCTTAGTAAAATATGCAACATTAAGAAATTGATTAAAAGAAACAACCAGAAGTGAAATCCTTCAATGAAAAGATCAACTATAAGATAAATCTCTAGGTGGGGTTTGCCCATTCACATACATGTACTGAAAGCATTTTGACATTCTAAGTGACTGTAAAAAGAGGGACACAAAAATTTAATAAGAAAATATCACTTACCTTTCTGTACTTTTTTTGTACTGTTGATATATAATCATATAAGATCAAGTATTCTCTGTTTCATGTTATTTTACCCGCAGTTCACAATTTCATTGTGGTATTAAAGAATAAGCACCACACTGACGAAGTTCCTTGGACACCAGACACGCTTCTGTCAGTGGCCAGAGGACCTTGGAAAGGAGTTTAGAGTGGCAAAAAATTAGAGATGAACCTGCCATTTTGCCAGTGAGGATGGCAAGGCTGCGAAATACTGGATTTTAGCAATGGATCCAGGACTAGCACCCAATTCTCTAAAAACTAGTATGCCATTATTATAATACTTTGTCCAAAGGGAGCAATTTTTTAAAGTTACATAGTTTAAAATACATAAATCAAGTCAATTGCAAAATCTTAAAACTGGCATCTGACTATTTCTTCAATTACTCAATCTTTTTATTTTTATAGTTCACTTTAATTTTGAAGAGTTGATATATAACGATCTAGGCTTTTCTGTTCTGCATTAAAGCATAGGTTTTTCTGTATTAGAATTTAAGGACTACACAGTCATACACTCACACACATACAAACATATATGTTTTAGATGAGAAGTAGTTCATTTCATTCCTTGTAGTTGGGATCTCCCATAATTTTGAATTCCAATTCATTCTAGCATTGAAGATTGGTATAGAGTCGAGGGTCACAAGAACACAGGTAGTACAGGAAAAATAGAAGTTTTCTTCCAAAGATCATAACATTTCTTATTATATGTCTCATTTTTATCAAAAATGGAAAAGCAAGTCCCCATCTATTTCATTGCATAGAATGGTCAATGAAACTTTACTACTTTGAAGTTGTAAGAAGTTTGGTTGCTAACCAAATTGAGAAAATAAAAGCATAACTTTCCTTTTTGCCAGAGGAGATGAAATAATACAAGAAAAAATTCAAACTTAAGATTTTCATCTAGAACCTTAAAATGTATTTCTCATCTACTAGATGTATAATTTTGTGATGACTGAATCACTTGAAAGCTTGGAAATGGTAAAAACAAACAAACGAACAAACAAACAGCAATGAGAATTGGTTTTGAGGTAGCATCTTGCTGCTTTCATCTTGGGCAAGCCATGCCATTTGGTCTCTCCTTAACAGGTTTCATGTGACAATTAGGCGGGATTACATCTGTGAAAGTGCTTTGGAAAACAAAGTTTATAATTGTAAAATGGTATTATTGTTATTAACTCATATATATGCCTGCTAAAAGGCTGGCATAATTTTTTCAGTTCTGGCAAGCCCTTTTCTGTTTTCTTTCCTTCCTCCCTACTTCCAAATTTTCTTCAAGATTTTTTTTGCAAGTATGTTTTCTTGGCCAGCCAAATTTTAAGAATCAATAGGAGAAAACAGTGGATTCCCAGTACATTAAAGAGAAAAATAATTAGTTAAAATGAGAAAATTATTTCACAGTTTTAAGAGATGTCATCAAAAACTCCTTTGGTGAGAAGAAAATCCAATCTTTGAGTCGTAGATCCACACACAGATATCACAGTGTAATGCTGTTGCCAAAATATCCATTTTGTGAATAATAATCTCAAGAATCGAAATACATGGAGAAATGTGCCTCGTGGAATATATTTTTGCTGTTGATTGCTATATTTAAGGATAGATGTATTCTAGAAAGAATATTTGTAGTTTTGATGGAACATACAATAGCATGAAAAAAAAAGAAAAGTGAAAATGTTAGTTGCTCAGTCATGTCAGACTCTTTGCGACCCCATGGACTGTAGCCTGCCAAGCTCCTCTGTCCATGGAATTTTCCAGGCAAGAACACTAGAGTGGGTAGTCATTCCCTTCTCCAGGGGATGTTCTCATCCAGGAATTGAACCTGGTTCTCCTGCACTTCAGGCAGATTCTTTACTGTTTAAGCCACCAGGGAAACCCACATAATAGCATTCGTGCTAAGTCGCTTCAGTCATGTCCCACTCTGTGCAGCTCTATGGACTGTAGCCTGCCAAGCTCCTCTGTCCATGGGATTCTCCAGGCAAGAATACTGGAGTGGGCTGCTGTGTCCTTCTGCAGGAGATCTTCCCAACCTAGGGATGGAACCTGCGTCTCTTACATCTCCTGTGTTAGCAGGCTGGTTCTTTACCGCTGAGCCACCATGGAAGCCCGTATAATAGCATACTTTGTATTAATACTTACAGAGATATATGTATACAGAATTGTCAATAATCTAAACATACCTAGAAACAAGACTAATTCAAAGAAGTTCTATTCATGTCACAATCGACTCTACCACTTTATTACTGATAGATGTTTAAGATTCTATATTGCAAGTCATATTTAACCAATATTGATGAAGTGCCTTGGCAGAACACTGTGCATGGTGCTAAGGCTTTGTATAGATGATGAAGGGCATATTTTTCACTCCACAACATTCCTTTCCATCTTATCTCCGAG
The DNA here is from genome assembly GCA_006408695.1 of Aepyceros melampus. Classification (NCBI taxonomy): domain Eukaryota; kingdom Metazoa; phylum Chordata; class Mammalia; order Artiodactyla; family Bovidae; genus Aepyceros; species Aepyceros melampus. The sequence continues at coordinate 191,555 of SJXQ01007049.1, forward strand.
TTTCTCATTTCTCTAGGTTATAAGCTCTGGGAAGAAATCATGTTTTATAGTGCAAAAAGGGAAATTAGGGGGGAAAAAGGACATAATAAATGGTCTTAGGAGAAAGAAAGAAGGAACCTAAGATGATAAAAGCTACGAGAAGGAAGTTATGACTTTGAGTTTCATTAATTAAAGAAATGTATGGATAAAGACTCAATATCGTCAAGGTAATCAGTGCTTTCCAACTTCATCTCTAAGTTCAATGCAATCTCACTCAAAATCTTAGAAGGTTACTTTGTAAATATTGACAAACTTACTCTAAATTTAATACAGAAAGGCAAAAGACCCAGAGTAGCCAACAGAATATTGGAGAGGAGCAGAGTTAGGGGACTGATACTACCTGACTTCAAAATCTATTATAAAGTTACAGTAACCAAGATGATATGGTATTGATGAAAGCAGAGACAAATATATCAATGGAACAGAGGAGAGAGCCTATAAAGAGACCCACACAAATATCACCAACTGACCTTTGACAAGGGCTTCTCTGGTGGCTCAGATGATAAAGAAACTGCCTGCAATGCAGGATATCCTGATTCAGTCCCTAGATCAGGAAGATCCCCTGGAGAAGGAAATGACCACTCACTCCAGTATTCTTGCCTGGAGAATTCCATGGACAGAGGAGCCTGGTAGGCTACAGTCCATGGGATTGAAAAGAGCAACACAACTGAGTGACTAACACTTTCAGTTTTCTTTGACAAAGGAGCAAAGACAATACATTATAGCAAAGATAGCTTTCTCAATAAATGGTACTGGAATAATTGAATATCTACGTGCAAAGGAGTGGAACACAACACTGACCTTACACCTTTCACAAAACCTAACTCAAAATGGATCTTAGACCTAAATGTTAAACACAAAACTGTAAAACTCCTTGAAGACAGCATAGGAAAAAAAAAAAAAAAGATGACCTTGGATCTGGTGATGACTTTTTAGGTACAACACAAAAGGCAAAATTTGTGAAAGAAAAAAAGTCGACAAGTTGGACTTCATTAAAAAAAATAAAACAAAACTTCCATTTTGTGAAAGACACTGTTAGGAGAATGAAAAGACAAGTAATGACTGCTTAAAAAAAATTGGCAAAACACATATCTGATAAAGGACTGGTATCCAAAATATGCAAAGAAATCTTAAAACTCATTATAAGAAATAAGAAAACAACCAGATTCAAAGATGGGCAAAAGATCTGAAGAAACCCCTCACCAAAGAAAATATAGATGGCAAAGTAGCCTATGAAAATATGCTCCATATCATAAGTTATCAGGGAAATGTAAATTAAAATAACAATGAGATACTAGTATATACACCTACTAGAAGGGCCAAATCCAGAATACTGACAGCACCAAATGCTAATGAGGACATGATAGGAGAACTCTCATTCATTGCTGTTGGGAATACAAAAGGGTACAGACACTTTGGAAGACAATATGTCAGTTTCTTAGAAACCTGAACTTGCGCTCTTATGATAAGATCTAGCAATCACACTCTTTGGTAATTACCCAAATGAATTAAAGACCTGTCTACACAAAAACCTAGCAGTTCTATTGCAGTTTTATACATGATTGCTAAAACTTGAAAGTTACAGAAACATCCTTCAATAAATGGATGGATAAACAAATGTAGTACATCTAGACAATGGAATACCATTAACAATAAAAAGAAAAGAGCTATCAAGTCATGAAAAGACATGGAAGAAACCTAAATGTATATTGCTCAGTGAAAGAAATCAATCTAAAAAGTTTACTAAATGTGTGATTCCAAACATATGACATTCAGTTCAGTTGTCGCTCAGTTGTATCCGACTCTTTGCGACCCCATGAACAGCAGCACGCCAGGCCTCCCTGTCCATCACCAACTCCCGGAGTTCACTCAGACTTCAGAATGGCTGTGATCCAAAAGTCAACAAGCAATAAATGCTGGAGAGGGTGTGGAGAAAAGGGAACACTCTTACACTGTTGGTGGGAATGCAAACTAGTGCAGCCACTATGGAGAACAGTGTGGAGATTCCTTAAAAAATTGCAAATAGAACTGCCTTATGATCCAGCGATCCCACTGCTGGGCATACACACCGAGGAAACCAGAATTGAAAGAGACACGTGTACCCCAATGTTCATTGTGGCACTGTTTATAATAACCAGGACATGGAAGCAACCTAGATGTCCATCAGCAGATGAATGGATAAGAAAGCTGTGGTACATATACACAATGGAGTATTACTCAGCTATTAAAAAGAATACATTTGAATCAGTTCTAACGAGGTGGATGACACTGGAGCTGATTATACAGAGTGAAGTAAGCCAGAAAGAAAAACACCAATACAGTATACTTACACATATATATGGAATTTAGAATGATGGTAATGATAAACCTGTACGCAAGACAGCAAAAGAGACACAGATGTATAGAATGGCCTTTTGGACTCTGAGGGAGAGGGAGAGGGTGGGATGAGTTGGCAGAGTGGCAATGTATCATGTATGATATAAGTGAAACGAATCGCCAGTCTAGGTTTGATGCAGGATGCAGGATGCTTGGGACTGATGCACGGGGATAATCCTCTGCTTTTTCTAAAACCAACTTGAACACCTGGAAGTTCATGGTTCACGTATTGTTGAAACCTGGCTTGGAGAATTTTGAACATTACTTTAGTAACGTGGGATATGAGTGTAATTGTGCAGTAGTTTGAACAATCTTTGGCATTGCATTTCTTTGGGATTAGAATGAAAACTTACATTTTCTAGTCCTATTACCACTGCTGAGTTGTCCAAATTTGCTGGCATATTGAGTGCAGCACTTTCATAGCATCATCTTTTAGGATTTTAAATAGCCCAACTGGAATTCCATCAACTCCACTAGCTTTGTTTGTAGTCATTCTTCCTAAGGCCCACTTGACTTCACATTCAGGATGTTTGGCTCTAAGTGAGTGATCACACCATCATGATCATCTGAATCATGAAGATCTTTTTTGTATAGTTATTCTGTGTATTCTTACCACCTCTTTTTAATATCATCTGCTTCTGTTAGGTCCGTGCAATTTCTGTCCTTTATTGACCTATCTTTGCATGAAATGATCCCTTGGTATGTCCAATTTTCTTGAAGAGATCTCTAGTCTTTCCCATTCTATTGCTTTCTTCTATTTCTTCACACTGATCATTGAGGAAGGCTTTCTTATCTCTCCTTGCTATTCTTTGGAACTCTGCATTCAGATGGCTATATTTTTCCTTTCCTCCTTTGTTTTTCATTTCTCTCCTTTTCACAGTTATTTGTAAGGCCTCCTCAGACAGCCATTTTGCTTTTTTGCATTTCTTTTTTTGGGAATGGTGTTGAACCTCTATCCATAGTTCATCAGGCACTCTATCAGATCTAGTCCCTTAAATCTATTTCCCACTTTTACTGTATAATCATAGGGGATTTGATTTAGGTCATACCTGAATAGTCTAGTGGTTTTCCCTACTCTCTTCAATTTTAAGTTTGAATTTGGTATTAAGGAGTTCATGATCTGAGACACAGTCAGTTCCCAGTCTTGTTTTTGCTGATTCCCTTGGTATCTCTAATTTTCTTGAAGAGATCTCTAGTCTTTCCCATTCTGTTCTTTTCCTCTATGTCTTTGCACTGATCACTGAGGAAGGCTTTCTTAACTTTTCTTGCTTTTCTTTGGAACTCTGCATTCAGATGCTTCTATCTTTCCTTGTCTCCTTTGCTCTTCACTTCTCTTCTTTTCACAGCTATTTGTAAGGCCTCCTCAGACAGCCATTTTGCTTTTTTGCAATTCTTTTTCTTGGGGATGGTCTTGATCCGTGTCTCCTGGACAATGTCATGAATGTCTGTCCATAGTTGATCAGGCACTCCATCTATCAGATCTAGGCCCTTAAATCTATTTCTCACTTCCACTGTATAATCACAGGGATTTGAATTAGGTCATACCTGAATGGTCTAGTGGTTTTCCCCACTTTCTTCAATTTGAGTCTGAATTTGACAATAAGGAGTTCATGATCTGAGTCACAGTCAGCTCCCAGTCTTGCTTTTGCTGACTGTATTGAACTTCTCCATCTTTGGCTGCAAAGAATATAATCAATCTGATTTCAGTGTTGACCATCTGGTGATGTCCATGTGTAGAGTCTTCTCTTGTGTTGTTGGAAGAGGGTGTTTGCTATGACCAGTGCATTCTCTTGGCAAAACTCTATTAGCCTTTGTCCTGCTTCATTCCGCATTCCAAGGCCAAATTTGCCTGTTACTCCAGGTGTTTCTTGACTTCCTACTTTTGCATGCCAGTCCCCTATAATGAAAAGGACATCTTTTTTGGGTGTTAGTTCTAAAAGGTCTTCTAGGTCTTCATAGAACTGTTCAACTTCAGCTTCTTCAGCATTACTGGTTGGGCATAGACTTGGATAATTGTGATATTGAATGGTTTTCCTTGGAAACGAACAAAGATCATTCTGTCGTTTCTGAGATTGCATCCAAGTACTGCATTTCGGACTCCTGTTGACTGTGATGGCTACTCCATTTCTTCTGAGGGATTCCTGCCCGTAGTAATAGATAAAATGGTCATCTGAGTTAAATCACCTATTCCAGTCCATTTTAGTTTGCTGATTCCTAGAATGTTGACATTCACTCTTGCCATCTCCTGTTTGACCAATTCCAAATTGCATGGACCTAACATTCCAGGTTCTTATGCAATGTTACTCTTTATAGCATCAGACCTTGCTACTCTCAGCAGTCCCATCCACAGCTGGGTGTTGTTTTTGCTTTGGCTCCATCCTTTCATTCTTTCTGGAGTTATTTCTCCACTGATCTCCAGTAGCATGTTGGGCACCTACTGATCTGGGGAGTTCCTCTTTCAGTACCCTATCATTTTGCCTTTTCATACTGTTCATGGGGTTCTCATGGCAAGAATACTGAAGTGGTTTGCCATTGCCTTCTCCAGCGGACCACATTGTGTCAGACCTCTCCACCATGACCCACCCATCTTGGGTGGCCCCACATGGCATGGCTTAGTTTCATTGAGTTAGACAAGGCTGTGGTCCGTGTAATCAGATTGGCTAGTTTTCTGTGATTATAGTTTCAGTGTGTCTGCCCTCTGATGTCCTCTCGCAACACATACCATCTTACTTGGGTTTTTCTTACCTTGGACGTTGGGTATCTTCACGGGAATGGCAAAACTACAGACTGTGAAAAAAATGCATGCTTGGCAGGGATGGGGGAAGGTTGAGATGAGTAGGTGGGGTACAGGGATTCTTAGGGCAGTGAAACTCTTCTATATGATACTGTAAATGGTGGACACATGTCCTTATACATTTATCCAAACTTGTGGAATGTACAACTCAAAATGAAAGTCACTCAATTGTGTCCAGCTCTTTGTGACCCCACAGACTATAGCCCGCTAGTCTCCCATGTCCATGGAATTCTCCAGGCAAGAATACAGGAGTGGGTAGCTGTTTCCTTCTCCAGGGGATATTCCCAACCCAGGGTTTGAATCCAGGTGTCCCACAGTGCAGGAGGATTCTTTACCAACTGAGCCACCAAGGAAGCCCAAGAATACTGGAGTGGGTAGCCTATCCCTTCTCCAGTGGATCTTCCCGCCCAGGAATTGAACCAGGGTCTCCTGCATTGCAGGCGAATTCTTTACCAGCTGAGCTACAAAGAGTGAATCCTAATGTAACATCTGTACTTTAGTTTGTAGTAATGTATTAGTATTAGTTCATGAGTTATAAAAACATATAATAGGCAATGCAATATGTTAGTAATAGGGAAGCCTGGAAAAGGATGGTGAGATAAGGAAACTTTCTGTACTTTTCATCTAAATTTTCTAAAAACCTAAAACTGCTTTAAAAAATTAAGTATTAATTAAAAAGTAAATAAGAGGATCTCATGTATAGCCTCCCTTGGAGGCAATTAACTATTCAGTTAGCAAACAAGTTTTTAAGAGTCTTTCTAAAATCTGCTCTAATGTTTACTTTTAGTGATGGTCATATTGTCTAATTATAAATTGTAATAGTTTGTGAGAAAAGAGTTTGAAGTTCTTACTATAGCAATTGTATTTGAATCATCACAATGTTTTTATGCCAGAATTTTCCAAATTAAAAGCCTAAAGAGTGTTAATCCTACAAGATGGTCTTGGAAGAAAGTTTCTATGGTCAAATTATTTAGGGAAATATTGAATAATATTCCTCTATTGAAAATTCCCAATGCATATTTACATAATAAAATCTCCCAGAAGTGCTGCCCAAAAGAAATCAATTAGCTGTGTTTAGTTCAAACTTTTTCAATTGTTAAACCACAGAATACCATTTTTGAGTAAAACCTATTAAAATCCAAGGGATGTTAGTTCTGAAAAACATACTTACTAAAGTCCTCATAAATCACTTACAAAATGCTTTATTTTAAATAAATTGTGCATGTGCTCAGTCTCTCAGTCATGTCCAACTCTTTGGGACCCTGTGTACTGTAACCTACCAGGCTCCTCTGTTCATGGGATTTCCCAGGCAAGAATACTGGAGTGGGGTTGCCATTTCTTCCTTTAGGGGATCTTCCCAACCCAGGGATGAAATCCACATCTCCTGCGTCTCCTGCATTGCAAGTGGATTCTTTACCACTGAGCCACTGGGAGAGAAATAAATTGGGCCCAACTAATTTTTACAACTGTGTTAAACTTAAAATATGCTATTGAATTTTCATGCACCCCAGCTCCATGCCACATCCATACCTTGAAATCCTATCTCCCAAAGATGATGGCATTAGGAAATGAGATCTCTGGGAGGTATTTAGACATGAGGGCAGAGCCCTGGTGAATATTAATGCCTTAAAAAAGAGGCCACAGAGAAATCCCTAACTTCTTCTACCACGTAAAGACAAAGCGAGAAGTCTTCTGCTATGAAGAAGGAAGAGGGATCTCTCCAGAATGCATAGGGATCTCTCCATCCTGTGACTTGATGTTGGACTTCGTAGCCTCTAGGGCTGGGAAAAATAAACGTTTGCTGCTTAAGCTGCACAGTCCATGGCAATTCATTATGCAGTCCAAACTGACTAAGACATAGTATGTAACCCCCCTTTTTTTTTCTGGCTTCGTTCACCCAGCATAAATATTTTAAGATTCATCCATGTTGTTGCATGTATAGTTCATTTTGTTCATTATTGAATGTATTTTATTTCATGGCTACTCTAGCAGTTTTTAATCCATTGATCAGTTAGTGAACATTTGGATTATTTCCGGTGTTCGGCTATTATAAAAGTTGCTATGCACATTTGTGTGCAAGTCTTTGTATAGACATATGTTTTCCTTCCCCTTAATGCGTAGAAATGGAAAAGCTGAATTATATAGTAGGTTCATGTTAATTCTCGAACTGTTTCTCAAAGTCATTGAACCATTTATAGTCCCATAAACAAGGTATACAAATTCTTTGTCAGTACTTGGGATGCTCAGACTTGCTAATTTTAACCATTTTTATAGATGTGTAGTAGTATCTGATTTTTTTTATATTTACATTCCTTACTGGCTATAGACACGGAGCAATTTTTCATGTGCTTATTTGCCATTTCGTAGATCTCTGATGAAACGCTATTCAAATATTTTTCCCATTGAAAAAAAATTGTGTTGTTTTCTTACTATAGAGATTAGGAAGTTCCTTAATATTTGGTGTATGAGTTCTTTGTTAGATACGTGAAGTAAAGACATTTTCACTCAGACTGTGACATCTTTTCATTCTCTCTTAACAGTGTCTTTCAGAGTGGAAGCTTTTACTTTTGGTGATGTCTCATCTATCAACTTGTTTTTTCCTTCTATGAATTGTATTCCCGGTTTTGTATTTATTGAATTGTAAGGAACGGATGGGAGTTTTCGTTTGATTTTGGGTTTTGCATGTGGGTGTTCAGTTGTGCCCCCATCATTCATTTCAGAGGCTCCCCTTTCTCCACTGGATTGCCTTTACACATTTGTTAAAAATCAGTTGCCCAGGACTTCCCTGGTGGTATAGTGAATGAGAATCTGCTTGCCAATGCAGGGGACGTAGGTTTGATCCCTGGGGGAAACAGTGGAAACAGTGTCAGACTTTATTTTAGGGGGCTCCAAAATCACTGCAGATGGTGACTGCAGCCATGAAATTAAAAGACGCTTACTCCTTGGAAGAAAGTTATGACCAACCTAGATAGTATATTCAAAAGCAGAGACATTACTTTGCCAACTAAGGTCCGTCTAGTCAAGGCTATGGTCTTTCCTGTGGTCATGTATGGATGTGAGCATTGGACTGTGAAGAAGGCTGAGTGCCGAAGAATTGATGCTTTTGAACTGTGGTGTTGGAGAAGACTCTTGAGAGTCCCTTGGACTGCAAGGAGATCCAACCAGTCTATTCTGAACGAGATCAGCCCTGGGATTTCTTTGGAAGGAATGATGCTAAAGCTGAAGCTCCAGTCCTTTGGCCACCTCATGCGAAGAGTTGACTCATTGGAAAAGACCCTGATGCTGGGAGGGATTGGGGGCAGGAGGAGAAGCGGACGACCAAGGATGAGATGGCTGGATGGCATCACGGACTCAATGGATGTGAATCTGAGTGAACTCCGGGAGTTGGTGATGGACAGGGAGGCCTGGCGTGCTGCGATTCACAGGGTCGCAAAGAGTCGGACATGACTGAGAGACTGAACTGAACTGAACTGGGAGATCCACAGAGCAGGGAGCAGTTAAGCTTGTGTGCCACAACTACCGAGCCTGCATGCTGTAACTGCTGAAGCCTGTGCACCTGGAGCCTATGCTCCATAACAAGAGAAGCCACAGCAATGAGAGGCCCTCACATCACAACGAAGAGTAGCCCCTGCTCACTGCAGCTCGAGAAATCTCATGTACAGCAGTGAAGACTCAGTGCAACCCAAATTCATAAATTAGTAATTAATTTAAAAAATCAGTTTTCTACCTATTTAGCTCACAGAAAACTACAGAGATAATAAATGATATCAGACTGTAATTGTAGATTTATTTCTCCTTTAAGTTATATCCATTTTGCTTCACGTTTGCTGAAGCTCCATTGTTAGGTGTTTAAATGTTATAGACTGAACTGAACTGAACTGGGAAGATCCACAGAGCAGGGAGCAGTTAAGCTTGTGTGCCACAACTACCGAGCCTGCATGCTGTAACTGCTGAAGCCTGTGCACCTGGAGCCTATGCTCCATAACAAGAGAAGCCACAGCAATGAGAGGCCCTCACATCACAACGAAGAGTAGCCCCTGCTCACTGCAGCTCGAGAAATCTCATGTACAGCAGTGAAGACTCAGTGCAACCCAAATTCATAAATTAGTAATTAATTTAAAAAATCAGTTTTCTACCTATTTAGCTCACAGAAAACTACAGAGATAATAAATGATATCAGACTGTAATTGTAGATTTATTTCTCCTTTAAGTTATATCCATTTTGCTTCACGTTTGCTGAAGCTCCATTGTTAGGTGTTTAAATGTTAAGAATTATTAGGCCTCTTGATGGATTGACCCCCTTTATCATTATGAAATGCTTCTCTATCCATGGTAATGTTGTTTGCTCTGACATTAATGGAGTCACACTGGCAGGCTACATAGTTTTGTATCCTTTACATTTAACTTATTTGTAGCTTTCATACCAAACTATATATTTGGCTTTATTTTACCCAACCTAACAAGCTCTCCCTTTAATTAATGTCTTCAGATCTTTTACATTCAATGTGATTATTTTAACCTATCATGCTATTTATTTTAACCTATCATGCTATTTATTTTCTATTTACCTTATATATTTATTCTATTTTCTCTCTCACTAATAGTTTTAGATTGAGTTGTTTTGTGATTTCACATCATCTCCTTTGTTAGTGTATTAGCTATAGCTAACTTTCTGCATTAGTTTAGTTGTTGCTTTAGGATTTATAGCATTCATCTTTAACTTGTCACCATTTAACTTCAAGACTTGTATATTTCAAGTATAGCATCCTTCTATACATACCTCCATTTGTCCCCTCCCAGTCGTTGCTTTGTTGTCATACATTTTACTCTATATATGTTATAATCGTCACAATGTCTTATTAGTATTTCTGATTCAATCTATAATTAACTTTTAAAGATATTTAAATAATATATTCTTTAAAAAATATTTATCAGGGTAGTTACTTACCATTTCTGGTCTTCTTTATTCTTTTTTGCAGGTCCAAGTTTTTATCAGATATCATTTCATTCTGCTTGAAGGATTTACTTTAACACATTTTGTAGTTATGTTATCTGATTATTATTTTTTCTTTTATTTGTATGAAAAAGTGTTAATTTCATCTTTAATATATTTTCATTGGGTGAAAAGTTATATGTTGACAACTCTGTTTTGTTTTTTTGTTTGTTTTCATTTAGTCCTTTAAAGATATTGCTTCAGTTCCTTATAGCTTGCATTGTTTCAGTGAGAAATCAGTCACTTTTTTCATTGTTCCTCTGTATATATGATATCGCCCACCTCACTCCACCTGCATGTGACTTTTAAGATTTACTCTCTAATTTGGTCTTCAGAAATTTTGTTAAGATGTACCTTGGTTATCTTGTTAATTATGCTAGGAGATTTTTGGAGCATTTAAATTTGTATGTTTATCATTTTTATCAACTTTGGAAAAATTTGATAGTTATTTCTTCAAATATTATATTTGGCTACTTGAAAGAACACCATAGTTCACTGATGGCTTTTTCTATCTATGTTTCATTTTGGATGGTATTTATGGCTCTGATTTCAAGGACACTGAACTTTTCTTCTGAAATGTCTGACCTGTTTTTAATCTCATCCAGGGTATTTTTTACTTCAGCATTATAGATTTTATTTCTAAAAGTTTAATTTCTGTCACTGTCATTTTCCTTATCTTTATCTAACATGTCAATTTTTCTGCTAGCTTTTTGAACATTTGAGATGTGATAGTAATTATTGATTCACTGCCTTTGTCTATCAGGTCTACCACCTGTGTTATTTCTGAGTCAGTTTGGTTTTTAATCTAGGGCTAATTATTTTCCCACACTGTTGAGGCAAAACCCTTATTCATAGTCTAATTTATGTCTCATGGGTTTTCCGTTTTGGCTTTTGGGATTAGAGCCTGTGTCTGGCCCTATTTGAGCTTCAGTTATTGTTCTAATAATTTCTACTGGATCCCAGTGTGGATAGTTTCCTCAGACGTACACCTAATCAGTACTCAACTGAATTCTTGAGAGGGACTGTAGTTCTTTTGAGTTCTGTCTTTGTGCAGCCCTCCCCTCTTCTGTCGGAAAAGGCAATGGCACCCCACTCCAGTACTCTTGCCTGGAAAATCCCATGGACGCAGGAGCCTGGTGGGCTGCAGTCCGTGGGGTCGCGAAGAGTCGGACACGACTGAGCGACTTCACTTTCACTTTTCACTTTCATGCATTGGAGAAGGAAATGGCAACCCACTCCAGTGTCCTTGCCTGGAGAATCCCAGGGACGGGGGAGCCTGGTGGGCTGCCATCTATGGGGTCACACAGAGTGGGACACGACTGAAGTGACTCAGCAGCAGCAGCGGCAGCTCCTCTTCTGTACTGTGCCCTGAGAACTGCAGCCACCTTGACTTTCCCGGGTTCCTGGGTCTGTCTGCTTATTTCAGGGAAACTGCCAGACTCTGCCTCAGTTCTCTGTGCTACCAGTCAGAAAATGTTCTCCAAGCAGTAGGCTGTAGCAGTTACACCGCCTCACTTTACTTGCTTTCCTCCTTATAAAGTCATTGTTCTTTGTTGCTTGATGTCCTGTTGTTTCATATATTTTGCCCATCTTCACAATTGTTTTAAGTAGGAGGGTAAATCCTTATCCTTTCACTCCATCTTGATTGGACATGGAATTCTGAGTTAACAATTTCTAGAAATTCTGGGTCTGTCTGCTTATTTCAGGGAAACTGCCAGACTCTGCCTCAGTTCTCTGTGCTACCAGTCAGAAAATGTTCTCCAAGCAGTAGGCTGTAGCAGTTACACCGCCTCACTTTACTTGCTTTCCTCCTTATAAAGTCATTGTTCTTTGTTGCTTGATGTCCTGTTGTTTCATATATTTTGCCCATCTTCACAATTGTTTTAAGTAGGAGGGTAAATCCTTATCCTTTCACTCCATCTTGATTGGACATGGAATTCTGAGTTAACAATTTCTAGAAATATAACAATTAGGTCCTCAGTGGAAGAGGAACTTAATGTTTACTGAGGGTTTCCTATTTGGGGCACTGTGTTCAGTTCACATTATCTCAAGCACAATGAGAAATAAATACCATGAACTAAAACTGTAGACAAAAACAGAGCTTGAGATAGTTTATACAGAATCACACAGCTAGTAAATAGTAGAGCTGAGATTTTAAATGTTGAGAAAGCCCAATTTGTTTTCATTTTAAAGACATCATCACCCTTGACACTTTATTAGACTTCTGCTAATAAATTTTCCTCCTTACAAGTGAATTTTAACAACCTACCACTAGTATTCCTTTGGAGCGTATGTGATGAGGCTTGGTTCATAGAAGCATGTATAATATATGCTTTTCCTAATTAAGCCCAATATGTCACATTGGTCCCACAGAAAGGATGGGAAAGATACCATAATGCATCTCAATGTGACCAAGTAAAAAATAAGTCAAAACCTATTTCCCACTGATGGTTTACTAGCATCATCTATATATTCAAAGTCTTGATATATCATTTTTATGTGCTGCTTGAAGCTGAGACCTTCACATGTTAGTGTGCTAGAAAAATTTTACTCTATAGAAAATGTGCACTTTTTCTTTGTTAAAATTTAAAAAGTGGCATGATAAATGCTTTTAGCTACAATTTAAGGGAAAGGGTATCTGAATTATGACTTGCAAAATAATTTCTGGAGTCAATGTTTCTGGATTTATAATCACCTAAGGAGATACTTTAAAATTGATTTTTTCTTATCACAATATCCCTGTTATATCACAAGGCAGACACAAGGTTTTGACCCCCTGGAATGACCCATAATTAAGACGGAACCGATGAGTTACCATAGAATGTTAGTGTAACCACCATAGCTACTGCTGCTGCTGCTAAGTCGCTCTAGTCGTGTCTGACTCTGTGCGACCCCATGGGCAGCAGCCCACCAGGCTCCCCCGTCCCTGGGATTCTCCAGGCAAGAACACTGGAGTGGGCTGCCATTTCGCTCTCCAATACATGAAAGTGAAAAGTGAAAGTGAAGTCACTCAGTTGTGTCCGACTCCTAGCGACCCCATGGACTGCAGTCTACCAGGCTCCTCCATCCATGGGATTTTCCAGGCAAGAGTTCTGGAGTGGAGTGCCAGCAGTGTTACATAAAATGTAACCACCATAACAGTGTTGTCTCTGCTTCATCTGAGCCTGCCTTGTGGCATTTTTCCTCTCCAGAAACCAGTTCTTCTCTATCACCATGCTGTGAAATATTACCTATGCTCTCTTGTCCTCAGAAGTACCTTTACACAGCTAGGCAGTGCCTGGAAACCATGTCCTCTCACTATTGAAATGAGAGAGCTTTTAAATTTAAATGTTGTCCTCATCTGCGCATCATCTGAAAATGAGAAACATTGAGATAAGTTGCTGATAATGTGTGCCTATCCAATACCTTCTAGTAAATTCTTCCTAGATAATGAGAGTCCTTCTGGAACAGTTAAATAAATGAACAAAATTATCTCGGGTGCTAATTTCTGTACTGACTTTTAAATATCCTCTTATAGCTGAATGCATTTACATCTGGCACTTAAGAACAAGCCACTTGGAGGGGAGCTGTTGAACATAAAATTTCATATAGATTGAGTGTAATGTGGAAACGTTTGACATTTGAGTAAAGAAGAGAATTGGGAATTAGCTGTTAAGAGCCAACCGTGTCTTAACCACATTCCAGATTTATAAATACAACTGTTTACATAATTCAAACAACACTTGCATTACATTTGCACTCTGAAATCCATGACATGAATAAGCTATGTGAAAGGACAGTAGCTGCAACTAGAGGTCCAATGAGATAAGAAGTTTTATACTTTAAAATTACAAACCCTTTATACAACTAGTTTAGGTGTCTTGCATAGAGAAAGTACTAAATAAATGTTTGCTAGGTTTGAGTCATAGATTGCTCATACCCATGAATACTGGAAAAGTTATGGAGAATTTGACTGCTTGTTCACTGATTCTTCAGGTCAGCCACTCTCTTGATGGCCCAGTGAACAGCCTTTTCTCTCACACCCTACAGCATTGTACTTCTGACCCGCAGAGTGAAGTGGTGAGAATCACCACAGTTGATTGTAAGTTAGTCTGGTCAGTGGCAGCCAATGAATGTTGCCCATACTGGAATTTTCCACAAGCTTACATATATGACTTCGGAGAAGACGATGGCACCCCACTCCAGTACTCTTGCCTGGAAAATCCCATGAACAGAGGAACCTGGTAGGCTTCAGTCCATCGGGTCGCTGGGTCGGACCCGACTGAGCGACTTCACTTTCACTTTTCACTTTCATGCATTGAGGAAGGAAATGGCAACCCACTCCAGTGTTCTTGCCTGGAAAATCCCAGGGATGGGGGAGCCTGATGGGCTGCCGTCTATGAGGGTCACACAGAGTCGGACATGACTGAAGCGATTTAGCAACATATATGACTTATAACTTCTATAGTACCTTATTAAGGGCAGCTTGAAACAGTTCCAGCTGTAGTAGAAGCTTCAAATTTCATTTTAATTATGTGCAATAGTGTAAAAGCTCCCTTTCTTGTAGGAAATGGGAAAATCTCTTCTCATTTACCTTGCAGGAAATTGACCAACAGGCAGAAAAGGATGTGTACTAACTAGTTAATATCAGAAGTGATAAAATGTGATTACATGTATGTAACATGTTATTAACCAATTACCAGGTCTTATTCAAGAAGACATGACAATGTACCTGGTGATTCCTAGATATTTCCAGGAGGGAGACTGCACTTTCAAGCAGGTGGGAGTTGGAAGCATTGGGACTAGAAAATTAAAATTATTAACTGATTAGGTTAGATTGTTATTCCATATCTACACTTTGATTCCCTCAATTCCTTTAAACTTCTTTATTTAAATACCCCTTAGTAGAGATGTCTTTTTAAAAATTTTAATAACATTTCATTGACTCAGTGTAGCCAAAATGGTATCATTTAAACATGTACTCAATAAAAATTAATGAGACATTTCAGCTTTTGGTGCTGAGTCTTCAAAACCCAGTGTATATTTGACACAGTATATCTTAATGTGGACACTAAATTTTCTTTGGAAATTCTTTGTTTTCCCCTTTTCCATTATGGTTTATTACAGGATATTGAATATAGTTCTCTGTGCTATACAGTAGGACCTTGTTGTTTATCCATCCTATATATAATAGTTTGTATCTGCTAATCCCAAACTCCCCATCCAGTGCTTCTTGGCTGTACCCACCACTAGGGCAATCACAAGTCTGTGAGAGATTACAAGACTGTGATCTTTTTTGATCATACTTTATCTCTATATAGCACCTTACTCTATTATTCTTCTTTCTCTTTCTTCTTGCTCTGTTTTATTTTTCCTGTTAGTACTTATGCTACCTAACATATATTTAGACTGATTTGTTTATTTTATATGCACTGGGATTTTGGTTCATTTACTTCTATATCTCTAGCACTTAGAATAGTAGCATGTAGTAGGTGCTCCATCAAATGTTCAACAGATCAGTATTAATAAATATGATTGGCATGTGGATAATTTATTATTTATACAGTACCTACTCTGAACAAAGCTTTGCTGTGCTGTGCTTAGTCACTCAGTCGTGTCCAACTCTTTGTGACACCATAGACTGCAGCCCACCAGGCTCCTGTGTTCATGGGATTCTCCAGGCAAGAATATCAGAGTGGGTTGCCATGCCCTCTCCAGGGAGATCTTCCCAACCCAGAGATCGAACCCAGGTCTCCCTCATGAACAAGGCTTTCAGTTCAGTATCAGTTCAGTAGCGCAGTCGTGTCCGACTCTTTGCGACCCCATGAATAGCAGCACGCCAA
>SJXQ01007051.1:0-24586 GCA_006408695.1 Aepyceros melampus
TTCAGATGCTTATATCTTTCCTTTTCTCCTTTGCTTTTCGCCTCTCTTCTTTTCACAGCTATTTGTAAGGCCTCCCCAGACAGCCATTTTGCTTTTTTGCATTTCTTTGCCATGGGGATGGTCTTGATCCCTGTCTCCTGTACAATGTCAGGAACCTCATTCCATAGTTCGTCAGGCACTCTATCTATCAGATCTAGACCCTTAAATCTATTTCTCACTTCCACTGTATAATCATAAGGGATTTGATTTAGGTCATACCTGAATGGTCTAGTGGTGTTGCCCACTTTCTTCAATTTAAGTCCGAATTTGGCTATAAGGAGCTCATGATCTGAGCCACAATCAGCTCCCGGTCTTGTTTTTTGACTGTATAGAGCTTCTCCATCTTTGGCTGCAAAGAATATAATCAGTCTGATTTCAGTGTTGACCATTTGGTGATGTCCATGTGTAGAGTCTTCTCTTGTGTTGTTGGAAGAAGGTGTTTGCTATGACCAGTGCATTTTCTTGGCAAAACTCTTATTAGTCTTTGGCCTGCTTCATTCCGCATTCCAAGGCCAAATTTGCCTGTTACTCCAGGTGTTTCTTGCCTTTCTGCTTTTGCATTCCAGTCCCCTATAATGAAAAGGACATCTTTTTTGGGTATTAGTTCTAAAAGATCTTGTAGGTCTTCATAAAACCATTCAACTTCAGTTTCTTCAGCGTTACTGGTTGGGGCATAGACTTGGATAACTGTGATATTGAATGGTTTGCCTTGGAGACGAACAGAGATCATTCTGTCGTTTTTGAGATTGCATCCAAGTACTGCATTTCAGACTCTTTTGTTGACCATGATGTCTACTCCATTTCTTCTGAGGGATTCCTGCCCGCGGTAGTAGATATAATAGTCATCTGAGTTAAGTTCACCCATTCCAGTCCAAGGCGAAGTCTTGACTGCTGGACTGCCAGCAAGGTCCCTAGCATTGATATTTTAACAATATATTAGTAATTCATCTAATCCATGAACATGGAATGTCTTTTTATTTGTGCCTTCTTCAGTTTCTTTCATCAAGGTCTTACAGTGTTCAGTGTACAGCTCTTTCACCTTTTTTGGTTAAATTTATCCCTAAGTGTTTTATTCTTTTGAATTTGTTGATGGGAGTGTTTTCTTAATTTCTTCAGCTGGTAGTTTGTTGTTGATAACGCACAGAGTTGGTTTCTGTATGTTGATTATGTATCCTGCAATCTTGCTGAAATAATTAGTTCTAATGGCATTTTAGTAGAGTCTCTAGGGTTTCCTAGATACAATGTTGTGTCATCTGCAAATAGAGACAGTTTACGTTTACTTTTAATTTGGATAATTTTATTTCTTTTTCTGGCCTGACTGGTCTGGCTTGGACTTCCAGTACTTTGTTGAATTCTTGACTTGTTCCAGTACTTTGCTGAATTCTTGACTTGTTCCTGATCTTAGAGGAAAAGCTTTTCATGACTGAGTAGGTTAACTGTGGGCTCGTTGTATATGGCCTTTATTATATTGAGGTATGTTCCTTCTGTACCCAGTTTGTTGAGAGTTTTTATCATGTGTGATGTTGAATTTTATCTGTTGCTTTTTCTGTATCTATTGAGATGACCATATTATTTTTATCCTTCATTTTGTTACTGTGGTATATCACATTGATTGGCAGATGTTAAACTATCCCTGCATCCCTGGAATAAATCCCACTTGATTATGGTGTATGATCTTTTTAATATATTGTATTTGATTTGCTAATATATTGTTGAAGATTTTGTAACATTGTTTATCAAAGAAATTGGCCTATAATTTTCTTTTTTTGGTAGTCTTTTCTTGTCTGGCTGTGGTATCAGAATATTGCTAGTCTCATAGAATGTGTTTGGAAGTGTTCCTTCTGCTTCAGTTTCTCATGAGTTGTTATTAGTTCTTCTTTAAGTGTTTGATAGAACTCACTGGTGAAGCTATCTGGTTTTGCAGCTTTGGGGGAGGTATTTGATTATTGATTCAATCTCCTTACTTAAAATGAGTCCATTCAAATTTTCTGTTGCTTCATGATTTAGTCTTGGTAAGTTATATGTTTCTAGGAATTTATCCATTTCTTCTAAGTTTTTCAGTTTGTTGGTGTATAATTGTTCATAGTATTTGTGTGGTATCTGTTGTAATGTCTCCTTTTTCATTTCTAATTTTGAGTCCTCTCTTTTTCTTGGGAAGTCTGGCTAGAGGTTTATCTACCTTTTCAGGAAACTCTTATTTTCATCTTTTTAAAAATCATCATTTGTCTGTTTATTTCTGCTCTGATCTTTGTAATTTCCATTCTTCATTAACTTTGGGCTTAGTTTCTCTTTTTTTTTCTAGTTCTTTGAAGTTATTAGGTTAAGGCCTGACCTTTTTTTGGATGTGGGCATTTATCTCTGTGAACTTCCCTCTTAGAATTGCTTTTGGCATATACTGTAAGTTTTGGTTGTTTGGTTTTCATTTTTCTTTGTCTCAAGATTTTAAAATTGCTCTCTTGATTCCTTCTTTGACCTATTAGTTTCTCAGGAACATGTAGTTTAATTGTCACATATTTGTGAATTTTCCAGTTTTCTTCTTGTAATTTCTACTTCTACCATTGTGGTCAGAAAAGATACTTGATTATCATTTCAGTCTTCTTGAATTTAGTATGACTTTTTGTGGCCAAATGTGATTTATTCTGGAGAATGTTCCAACTGTGCTCGAGAAGAATATATATCTCTCTCCACATTTTACTTATTTCAGTCTACTCTCACTTCATGGTTTCCAGTCAGTTGGATGCATCAATAATTCTTATCTTTCCTCCTCTATAAGTGAGGCTCCCCCCTCTACCCCCAACCCCTGGCTTCTTTCAAAATGTTTTTTCTTTGATTGTCTGTAGTTTGTAAATCATATGCCTAGGTATAATTTTTTTTTCGTTTTGTATTTATGCTGCTCAGTGTTTTCTGAGCTTCCTCGGTTAGTTTGGTGTCTTATATTAATTTCAGGGGAAATTCTTATTTATTAAATATTCTGTTCCTCTTTCTCTTTCTTCTAGAAGTTCCATTGTTTATGTTATTTGTGCTTGTGTCACAGTTCCTGGATGTTCTGGTTTTTTTTGTTGTTGTTTTTTTTTTCAAGTGTTTTTTTCTTTTCGGTTTTCAGGGTGAGCCATTTTTATTGAGTTATCCTCTAGCTTCAAGAGTATTTCTCAAGCCATGTCCAGTCTGTTGATAAGCCCATCAAAGACATTCTTCATTTCTGTTACAGTGTTTTTGATCCCTTGAATCATTTTGGTCCCTTGGAGAATTTCCAACTCTCTGCTTACATTTGCCTGGCTCTTCTTACATACTCTACTTTATCCATTTGAGCCCTTAGCTTCTAGTAATACTTATTTTAAATTCCCAAGCTGATAATTCCAATATCTCTGCAGTATCTGAGTCTCTTCTAACACTTAATCTATCTCTTCAAACTTATTTTTTCCCTTTTAGTGTATCTTGTACTTTTTTCTTGCTAGCTTGACATGATGTACTGGGTATAAGGAATTGCTGTAGATGGCAAGGTGTTGGGGAGAGGGAAAGTGTTCTGTGGTCTTATGAGTAGGTCTCAGTCTTAGTGACCTTGTGGCTTTGGGCTGTAGATTTCATGAGTGTTTTCAGTTTTTCCCTCTGTTAGATGGGACAGGAGGACTAGAATGGGCTACGGTTGGGTGTTTTCTTTTCTCCAAAGTCAGTTTGGTTCTAATAAAACCCTGTCATATTAGACTGGTTAAATAGTTTCTCCTGAGAGTAGAAGCCTTATTAAGAAAAGAATGGCTTGGTGTATTTCAAAATGGTTTTCTTTTTCCCTCCCCTTTTGGAAGCACAAGGGGATTTTCCTCTAATACTCACTGTGAGAACTTAGTCAAGCTACTGGAGAGTGTGGGGATCCCAGATGACTGGGTCTTCCTGGACATTTTATCTCTCAGATTTGTCCATGCTGAGCCTCCAATGGCATCATTTATAGTTCACGTTTCCCTGCCTCAGCAATGGTGCCTATAGAGGTTTGCAATCATGGAGTTCTCCAGTAAGTTGTGATTCTCTGTATTTACCTATCAGTTTCTCTAAGCGTATTTAATCAGCTTTTTACTTGTTGTTAGCACATAGTGGTGTCTTCTAGCTTCTTACCTATGCTGGACTGGAAACCAGAAGTTAGACTAGGTTCTGGTATATTTTGAAGGCAGAAACAAAGGATTTGCTGTGGAGTGGGAAGGAGAGAATAGAGTCCAGTTTTAACTTCCAAGTGTTTCAGCCTGAGGAATGAGACGATGGTTTCTGTTTACCTGATGTGAAAGAATGAAATACTTTGGGTTTGCATATTAAATTTAAGGTTTCTTATTAAACATTGAAATGAAGGTGTGAATAGCAGTTTTATATATTTTTGAGTAGGACTGTAGAAGAGAAAACTGGACTGGAGGAATAAATTCAGGCATATACCAACATATAGGTAACATTTAAGGTCATGAGAGTTTGGAATCATTCAGAATGTATAGAGCAGAAATTAAGGACTGAATACTGGTTGGCTTTCATGTGTAGAGATGGATAAGATGAGGAACCAACAAAGAAGGTTCAGCATTAAACAGTGAAATAAGGAATGAACCATGAGTGGTTCTGAGAAGCCAAGTAAAGAAAGTGTGAGCTTCCCTAGTAGAGGAGAATGAGTGCAAGTTTGGGAGTTTAGCAAGCGTGATTTATCTACTTAGTTAGCTGGGGATGCTAGTAAGTTTCTTGATATCTCAGAGCTATAGACAGCATAGTACATGTACATGTTAAACATCTAGCCTATTGTCTGCTGCTTTGTAGATGATAATTTCTCAGAAGCCCATTAGTCAAGTAAGTGGAGTTATATTCATGGTTAATAGTGTGCAAGAAAGAAACACTTAGGATATTCTGATAGGTTTAATGTATGAGGATTTTCTAATATAGAAAATTGGTAGCTGCACATTGCATGTTGAAGGCATATGAGACTGAGATCTAAAACTGAGTTACCCTTGCATTAAATAGACAAAATGATTGCAGTAGCCTGGGTGGAGAAGTGAGGATACTGTGAAGTGATGTCACAGCCATGTAGTTCATTAATTGCTATATGAAGGAAGACCTTATAAAGCCAGTTCATGGCAATGTAGTTTTTATTTGTATTATTTTTTTTCCCATTGCTAAAAATCCACTAATTTGAATCAGTTTCCACATTTATGGAGGAAGAAATTGTGAGGAATTACTGTGGGTGCTCACTGAATATTTTCAATATAAAAATTATTTATGATTATTTCCTCTATAAAGGTATAGCAAATGAATCTAAAAAATTATATGGAGCCCAGTTCCACCCTGAAGTTGGCCTTACAGAAAATGGGAAAGTAATATTGAAGAATTTCCTCTACGATATAGCTGGTGCAGTGGGACCTTCACTGTGCAGAACAGAGAAATTGAGTGCATTCGAGAGATCAAAGAGAGAGTGGGCCCATCAAAAGTTTTGGTAAGCATTTTACATCTGAAAGTCTAAAACTCTGTGCCAGTTATGTTAGACTCAAGGTTGACTTACTTAGTATAGCCCTTAAATTTTGACTGGATGATAGGTGTTTTTGAGTTGCCCTGTTTCAGAGTGCTTTTTCAGTTACCATACATATCTTAAATACAAACCAAGGGTTGAACCCGAGCCCTTAGCAGTGAGAGCATGGAGTCCTAACCACTGGGCCACCAGGGAATTCCCCAGTGTTTTTAGGTAGTGATTTAAGCTCTTACCATCTTTGTGCTTATTTTCTTATTTTACTCAATTTGACTTTTCATTTCACCCTGTAGGTTTTACTCAGTGGTGGAGTAGACTCAACAGTTTGTACGGCTTTGTTAAACCGTGCTTTGAACCAAGATCAAATCATTGCTGTGCACATTGATAATGGCTTTATGAGAAAACGAGAAAGTCAGTCTGTTGAAGAGGCCCTCAAAAAGCTTGGAATTCAAGTCAAAGGTATTGATGAACTCCAGAAAAGTTAACTTACATATCAGGACTTGTTTAATCAAATCTAGCTTGTGATTAAATTAACCAAGTAGAGTTTTCCCAGTAATCAAGTACAGTTTTCCCAGTAAGCTTATGGTTGAAATGTTTTTTATTTTTACATTGTAATTACTTCTGGTTCAAGAGGGGCCACAGTATAAATTTTGAAAATTGATTACTCTTAATGTTATATATAGATGAATAAGTTATCAGTTTCCAGCCACCATTCTGTTCTTTCTATTCATCTTCTTAGGCCTTAACTGCTTTTACATTTATGGATATCATCTGCACTTTTATAAAAAAAAGATGTAAGCCATAGTTATGGTGAAATTAAATTTGTGGTTTAAAGATATAAACTGTGTATTGACTTAATTGGAATTGATGCCTAAAAGTTGAGTGTAAAATGAAGACTTGTATAGTTAACATGAAGTAAAAATAAGTCTATTTCTTTCTTCTTTGGAAATACCACTAAAATAATAATATAAGCATAAAACAAGTGTAATGCCAGAAGGATGAGGAATAGAGAGGAGGTGATAATAGCAGTCTAATGGTTTCTGCAAAATGTTGGGAAGTGGAAAGCAGATGGTTTATGCAGGTTTTCTCTGATAAGCTAATGAAGCTTAAATTTTAGGACTACTCACCAGCCAGGCCTTCTCCAAAATCTGGGAAAGGACCCTATCAATATCTTCTGATAGTTACACATTTTATGAGTAACTTACTATAAGTAAGGTATTTGAATAATTTACAGTTAATTTACTTTGTCTTTCTCCTCTTTTTCTCTTTTGGGTGGTTTTATAGTGGCTGCAGGCATTTGGGAATTATGCTAAGAAAACATCGAGTTGGGGATACATTTGGTGCTATATTTGTGATTTGCAATAGTTTCTTTGTATAGTTTATAGTTTGTGTTAGCCCTTGGAGTATTACGTGATTTGTTATTCCTTTTCTTGAAAGGGCCCTCCGAATTGTTTAGTTTCAGCCCCACAGAAACCTACATCCGTCTTTGTTAACTGAAGTGGTAGGATGGAGGACTCAGAACCTTGGGGAAGGGTTGCGGGAAGGACGCCCAGCAAAAGACAGGGCTTTGGGGAAGCTCAGGAGTTGGGAACACCGGCTGCCTCACAGGGCCTGCTCCCTGGGTCAGCCTAGAACGTGTTGGATCAAAGTCTGAGAAGCAGTTACTTTTCCCTTTAAACAGGAACACAGCTGCTGCTGTCCCTCATCAGAAGACCGTGGATTTATTCTCTAGAGACTCTAGGCTAAACAAGAGAGGCTTTGGACTTGGGCATGTCAATACCAGGCATAGTTAAAGGTAAAGGTGGAAGGAAGATTGTATGTTAAAAACAGTAACATTAAGGAAAAGCCTTATGTACTGAATGATATCTCTTCCCCTCCACTGGCCACTTCCTCTATTCAGGCTATCAGAATGCTAAGAAACAGGAAATTGAGGTGTCTTCTCTGGGTAATTAACCAGCTTGAGAGAAGGACCTACAAATTCAGTAAAGTGAGGTAGCCAGCTGCTTTGGCATCTTGTAGAGAAGCCTTTTTTTTTTTTAACTTTACTCTTTAAAAGGACAGCCAAGGATCACTAAGAGTATGTTTTTAGACATTTTTCACGGGACTGGTCACTGCAGTTCTGAGGACTTTGATCCCTGTATATGTACTGCTGCTTTGACTCCTTTTGGGAGATTTTGCTTGTTGCTCTGGTGAAGCACTGAATAGAGGGAAAGCAATTAGCATAATTTGTGATACTATGGTCCTAGATAGTAAAATGTTGCAGAATTCTCAAAGGAACAAAACTCAGTGAGTGCCCATATATGGACTCTGTTAGTCATAGTTCATTGGTAGTTCTGGAATATGTAGGCAGTTTAAGGGGAGAATCAGAGGATCCAAATAGGTTTTTTTTTTTGTAGTTGATCTACTACTTACTATTTTCAAAATTCTTCTGTTAGTTTAAAATATGCTTCTCTCCTCTTCCCCAGTGATAAATGCTGCTCATTCTTTCTACAATGGAACAACAACTCTACCCATATCAGATGAAGACAGAACTCCACGAAAGAGAATTAGCAAAACGTTAAATATGACTACAAGTCCTGAGGAGAAAAGAAAAATCATTGGGGATACTTTTGTTAAGGTACTTTTAAAATATTCTCAATGTGTACTATTTTAAATGTGAATTTTAGTATTTTTTCCTTGTCATTATACCAGATAGTTAAATTTTGTGACTAATTTTGATTCTTTTTTTTGGCTAAGAGTTTTACTGTGTTTTGAAATTATACTGAGTAATAGAAACTATTTTATGTTTTAAAAAACATGTATTTACATTGTCAGGCTGTTGTTTTAATTGCTTAAGAATAGATATCTTTTCCAGCATCAGAATCTTTTCCAATGAGTCAGCTCTTCACATCAGGTGGCCAAAGTATTGGAGTTTCAGCTTCAACATCAGTCCTTCCAATGAATATTCAGGATGATTTCCTTTAGGATGGACTGGTTGGATCTCCTTGCAGTCCAAGGGACTCTCAAGAGTCTTCTCCAGCACCACAGTTCAAAAGCATCAATTCTTCGGCACTCAGCTTTCTTTATAGTCCAACTCCCACACCCATACATGACCATTGGAAAAACCATAGCTTTGACTAGACGGATCTTTGTTGACAAAGTAATGTCTCAGCTTTTGAATATGCTTTCTAGGTTGGTCATAACTTTCCTTCCAAGGAGTAAGTGTCTTTTAATTTCATGACTGCAGTCACCATCTATAGTGATTTTGGAGCCCAGAAAAATAAAGTCAGCCACTGTTTCCTCATCTGTTTGTCATGAGGTGATGGGACTGGATGCCATGATCTTCATTTTCTGAATGTTGAGCTTTAAGCCAACTTTTTCACCCTCCTCTTTCACTTTCATCAAGAGGCTCTTTAGTTCTTCTTCACTTTCTGCCAAAAGGGTGGTATCATCTGCGTATCTGAGGTTATCGATATTTCTCCCATTCCAGCTTGTACTTCCTCTAGCCCATGTACTCTGCATAGAAATAAGCAGGGTGACAATATACAGCCTTGACGTACTCCTTTTCCTATTTGGAACCAGTCTGTTGTTCCATGTCCAGTTCTAACTGTTGCTTCTTGACCTGCATACAGATTTCTCAGGAGGCAGGTCAGGTGGTCTGGTATTCCCATCTCTTTCAGAATTTGTCCTTAAAGGAGTTTAATTTGAGGGTTGGTGAATTTCATCTCCTGGTTAGTACTGCAAAAGGACTCTTAGAAATTTAGCTGAAAGTATAAAATTTTGCCATCTTGAAAAAAAAATTGTTTCTTAAAAGGTTGTTTTATTCCTGTTGATTATAGATTGCCAATGAAGTAATTGGAGAAATGAACTTGAAACCAGAGGAGGTTTTCCTTGCCCAAGGTACTTTACGGCCTGATCTAATTGAAAGTGCATCTCTTGTTGCAAGTGGCAAAGCTGAACTCATCAAAACCCATCACAACGACACAGAACTGATAGAAAGTTGAGAGAGGAGGTAAAAGCTTTTGAAATCTTTACCGTAAAGCCTCTTTCCCTCCTTCACCATTTTTAAGTGTACAGTTTAGTAGTTTTCAGTATATTTGTATTGTTGTGAAACAGATCTGCGTAACTTTTTCATTTTGCAAAACTGAAACTCTGTGCCTGTTGAACAACAGCTACCCTTTTCTCCCTCTCTCTAACCCTTGATAATCTACCATTCTACTCTTTGTTTCAATGAATTTGACTGCTTTAAATACCTGTTAGAAGGGCAATCATAGTTTTTGGGTTTTTTTTGTGACTGGCTTATTTCACTTAGTTTAAGTTCTCAAGGTTCATCCATGTTGTAGCATGTGATAGAGATTCCTTCCTTTTTAAGCTGAATAATACTCTATTGTATGTATATACACATATCACCAATGGGCATTTGGATTACTTCCACTTTTTGGTTCTGTGAACTTCATTGTGCTGCTGTGAACATGGATTTGCAAATGTCTCTTTGAGCCCCTGCTTTCATTTCTTTAGGGCTTCCCTGGTGGCTCAGAGGTTAAAGCATCTGCCTCTAATACGGGAAACCTGGGTTGGGAAGATCCCCTGGAGAAGGAAATGGCAACCCACTCCAGTATTCTTGCCTGGAGAATCCCGTGGACGGAGGAGCCTGGTTTGGCTACAGTCCATGGGGTCACAAAGAGTCGGACACGACTGAGCGGCTTAACTTAACTTTCATTTCTTTTGGATATGTACTAAGAAGTGGGATATCTGAGTCTTTAACGATAGTTTTATTTTTAGTTTTTTTTGAGGAGCTTCCTTAATGTCTCATCAGCAGCTATACTATATTAAAATCCTACCAGTAGTGCAAAAAGCTTCCTATTTCTCCGAACCTTGCCCAACACTTGTTATTTTCTGTTCTTTTTTTGAAGTAGCCGTCCTAATGGATGTGAATTACCTGTCCCTTTTTATTATTTTAGGCATCCTAGTAGATGAGAGAAGTAGTAGGTATCTCGTTGTGGTTTTGATTTGCATTCCCTAATTGGCTAATGATGTCAGTCACCTTTTATGTGCTTATTGGCTATTTGTATATCTTTGGAGAAAAATCTATTCAGATCTTTCCCCCATTTTTAAATTGGCTTATTTATCTTTTTATTATTGAATTGCATGTGTTCTTTTTGTAGTCTGTAGTCTGGTTACTGGTTATTAGATACATGATTTGCCTTCTGTGGGTTGTCTTTTCACTTTCTTGATGGTATCATTTGGAGAGTTTTAATTTTCAAATACTAGTATGTTTTCTGATTGACTTATATTACAATGAGAACTAGATCTGAGGTGTGTGGGTAGGTTTTCTCTGCTTTTTGTCTGTTTAAAAGGTTTGTATTTAAAATGTATCTCAAAGAGATATATAAAAATCACTAAAATATCTTAATTCCTTAAAAAGACAAAGGAAGAAATACTTTAAAAGATGAAGTTTTAAAAATGATTTTTAAAGGTAAAAGACAACAGGAAAAGTGAGTAATTTGTTGCTCGTTCTTTTTCGTGTCATTTTGGTTACTATTATAATCTGTATTAATTGGCCTTTTTCTTTCATGTAGGGAAAAGTAATAGAACCTTTGAAAGATTTTCATAAGGATGAAGTAAGAATCTTAGGCAGAGAACTTGGACTTCCAGAAGAGTTAGTTTCCAGGCATCCATTTCCAGGTAAGAAATGGAGTTCTGTTTGCTTTGCCAGTGTCTTCATGTTGAACAAGAATCAGTTCAGATATGTTTTGAAGTAATTTATCATCTGTAACTTGAAAGAAAGGAAAGGATGGGTAAGGAATAAACATTCTTTTTAGTGCCTACTGTATATATTTCATTTTATTAAGTACTTTTTATTTTATATATATATTTAAATGTTGCATTATCCTTGTGGAAATAGGTTGACATGTAATGTTGCCATCAGGTAAGAAAACCAAGAAATATTTTAATAACATTGCCACAAAATTCTCAGAACTTGGGTTTTTATGTTCTTTCTACTATACCATGATGTATTCCAGAGAGTAATTAACTGGAGTAAGAGAAGTGTGACGCAAAGTAGCAAACTGAGTGCTTCACCAGTGGCAACCCGGAACTGTCCCCTCACCCTGCCTCTTGCAGGGAGGCAGGGGTTTTTTGCTGCTGTGTTTTAAAAGCTGGAACTGAATTGTGCCGTATTTCTCATTGCTGCCGAAACCACCCAAAGAAGACACGCTGTCTTTGTGCGTTGTCACCTATCTTACTGTCATTCCTCTGCTTTACATGACATAAAATAAGTTGGTTTTGTTTTAGTGTAGTACAGATTTTTTTGTTGTTTTTTCATTTTGTTTTTACGGGTGGTAGAGTTTTCCTGCAGTGCGGGAGGCTCGGGTTTGATCCCTAGGTCCAGAAGATCCCCTGGAGAAGGAAATGGCAACCCACTCCAGTTTCTTGCCTGGAAAAAACCTCATGGACAGAGGAGCCTGACATGCTACAGTCCATGGGATCGCAGAGTCAGACATGACTGAGTGACTTCACTTTGCACTTTAAAACTCACTTCTTTGAAACCCTTATCCCCTGACTTGACTTGTCTGAGTGGATGAACCATTTGTTTTCACAGTGCTGTATGTAGCTCATTTGTGAACAAATGAAAATATTCCATTTTTAAGTAGTCATAAAAATATTAATAATTAGAGCTGATATTTGTTAATTAGGACTGTAAGTAATTCTTAACCTGTTTTTGTTTTGAGTTCTTGACTGTGGCACGTCTTTTACCTCAGTTCCTATGTCTCTATGATAGTTATTACGTGATGAGTTGAGAGTGATCTAATCAAATTAAAAAGAATAGTTAACATTTCTTTAGTACTAGTGTGAGCTAGGCACTCTGGTAAATATTTTGCATATATTGTGTTATTTGATCCTCACAATAATAACTACTGTTATCCTGTTGTCCAGTTGAGAGAATTTAGAGACAGAGGCTAGTTTGCCAAAAGTGACACAGACTGAATTTGGAACCAGGAGTGTAGCCCCACTAAGGCCTCCTCGGTACTGGTTACTCTTAACTACCATATTGCCTCCAAAATAGTGTTACAAAGATAATGAATGACCCACATGGAGATTAGCACTTGTTTATGTTACTAACGTCAATTCTGGTATTCGAGATGTTCAGTCCCAATGTGTGTTGGCAAAGAATTGTGTCTGCAAGTAGTTTTAAATAGATTGGCACATATATTGTGTATTAAAAATAATTATTAGAGAATTTTGAGGTTCTTAGTACATGTACTATGAAAATAAGAGAGGGAAATAACTGATACAAAGAGAATTGAAGCATTCTGAAAGTGATGAGTTGTATGGGAAACTAATAGCTGCATTTCATGTTAAACACTTTAAAAACCCTAAAGTGTATATGTCAATTATATTTCAATAAAAGCAGTATCTTGTGACACAGAGCTAAAGATATATCCAGTAGTGGGGAGGTGAGTAGTGTTGATGAGTAGACAGAAGGCAGCTTCACTTTACTGGATGCTGTACAGGGGCACTTACAGTGCACGAAGCCCCTGGGTACTTGACTCTCGCGAAAGCGGGCTTAGGTGGAGTGTGAGGGCTCCAGCGACTGGATCCTTGACTCTCGCGAAAGCGGGCTTAGGTGGAGTGTGAGGGCTCCAGCCACTGGATCCTTGACTCTCCCGAAAGCGGGCTTAGGTGGAGTGTGAGGGCTCCAGCCACTGGGTACTTGACTCTCCCCGAAAGTGGGGTTAGGTGGAGTGTGAGGGCTCCAGCCACAGGGTACTTGACTCTCCCAAAAGTGAAAGCGGGGTTAGTTGGAATGTGAGGGCTCCAGCGGCGGCAGCCCGGGCCGGGGCCCTGCACCCCGACGGGGGTGGAGCGGCTGCTGCGGAGCTCTGGGAAGGAGGGGAGGGGAGCAGAGCCAGCTGGTCCCCGGAGGCTCAGCACTGCGCCGACCCTGACCCTGACCCTGCCGCCTTGTGACCCCGCAGCCGCGCCAATGCCGGCTGGAGGGGCTGTCTCAGGTGCCTGTTTGTAGAGTTCCTTTCTCACACTCCCAGGAGGGGCAGCATCCAATAAAAACTCTGTCTGGGGAAAAAAAAAGAAAATTGTATCTTAAATATAACATTTATATTAAATATCACTGTATTCTTTCTTTAGGTCCTGGCCTGGCAATCAGAGTAATATGTGCTGAAGAACCTTATATTTGTAAGGATTTTCCTGAAACTAACAATATTTTGAAAATAGTAGCTGATTTTTCTGCAAGTGTTAAAAAGGTAATATGTGTTGAATTTGTATATTATAGGAGCTTTAAAAAGATACAGCTAATCAATACAAGAAATTGAATGGATTCTTGTTGTATTTCAGTATTTACAATGAATTACTTAGAGTTTTGTTACTTGAAAATTCAGAGATATTTAACCTTTGGAAATGACTATGAAGACAGTATTCTACCGAGGCTCTTAAATGCAGACTTCTCTTTTCAGCTGTTCTATATATTTTCAGCTATTCTGTATATCTTAACAAATTAGATACTTTGAATTCCTGAAAATAAAATACTTGATATCAAGTATTTTAAAACACCCTTTCATACGTCTTGTGAGAAAGTAAGGGAGATTGTTTTAGTTCCAAACTGAGGATGATTGAGAAGTCTTCAGTTATTCTGTATATTTGGCACTTAAAATTTATAATCTGTATTTTAGTGGCCTTTGGTTGGTAGTGCTTTTGAGTGTTGGAAAAGAAGCAGTGTAAATTATCTTTGGAGTCTCTTCATCTGGGCTTCAGAGAATCCCCATTAATAGGACTTTAACAAATATGAGCTTATAATAAAAAATTAAAAAGTACATCTGAAAATAAGGCATAGTGAATGAGAGCTAATAGAAGACGACCCTCAAAATACTGAGGGTACGACTTTAGATGCTGGAATTAGCAATCATATATAAAGTACAAAGAATTAAAAGAAGCAATTGTTAATGAGAATAAGGTATATAAGGTATATAAAGTGCCTGGAAGCTTTGAAAAAAAATTAAGTTCTAGAAATGAAAATAAAAAGAGCTAAAGAGAACTTGAATTAGTGAACTTGAATTATCCAGAAATTGGAACAAAGCATCAAAGAGAAATATGATTAGAAGAAGTTAAGACAAAATGAGAACGCCAACTTAAATGTATATCCCAAAGGAGATAGACAAAAGTATTTGAATCCTGTCACACTTTTGAAAGGGGTTCCCTGGTGACTCAGTCGCAGAGAATTGGACGCAACTAAGTGACTAAGCACAGCACAGCACACTGTTGAAAGACACCACGCCTCAGATTCAGGAAATTGCGTACATCCTAATCAGGGTAAAGGAGAAGAATTTGACATTGAATAGGCATAACTGTGTGGGCTTCCCTGGTGGCTCAGAGGTGAAGAATCTGCCTGCAGTGCAGTAGCCGCAAGAGAAGCGGATTCAGTCCCTGGGTGGGGAGGATCCCCTGAAGAAGGGCGTGGCAACCCATGCCAGTATTCTTGCCTGTAGAATTCTCATGGACAGAGAAGCCTGGCGGGCTACAGTCCATAGGGTCTCAGAGAGTTGGTCACAACTGAAGTGACTAGGCACACACGCAAGCATAGCCATGGAAACTACAGGCTGCCAAAGGCAAAGCAACTACAAAGAAAATGTTGATTTCTGCATAAAGGAAATACTGTTATTGAGGTGTGAAAGGAACAATAAAAGCAGGAAGAATTCAAAATGCCAAGAGAAAATACTTGTGAACAATAGTGAACAGATAAATGGTCTCAAAGAACTTGGGCAAAATAAAGATATTTTCATAGAAACGGAATTTATTGCCAATAGTCTATTACTTAAGGAGCTAAAGGCAATGGTTCTCAACCCTGGTTGTGTATTAGATTCAACAGGGGAAGCTTTTGAAGTATACTGTGCTTGGACCCCTTCTGCCTAGAATTTATTTAATTGATGTGGACTGGGACCTGAGTGTACTAAATAATTTGAGTGTGTAGCTAGGTTTGAGAACCACTGTTTTAAAGAGCTAACTAGACAAGAAGGGAGAGGATCCTAGTTTGAAGGGTCTGAGATACAGGAAGGACTGATAAGCAATAAAATGGTAAATGGGTAAAATTAATCAGACAGGCTGTATAAACGATCCCAATTTTGGTGTTTTTTTTTTTTTTTTAAATACAACATACAGCTAAAATAGCTTGTAAGCCATAGGGGGATTGATTGGAGTTAAAGCATTCGAAGACCTTTGTATTGCTTGCCAGATGAGCACAGATTGATTCTCTTTTGTTAAAGATCCCCACTTAAGGGGAGCAGCTAAAGAATGAAAATAGAGGGTTTAACTTCACAACTAGTAAAGGGGAAATAAATGAGTTGGGAAAAATCATCAGTTCAGAGAAATGTAAGAAAGGAGAAAGAAACATAAAAAGTGGACACACAAATAGAAATTACTGAATAAACTGGTAGAATGGAATTGAACCTTATTATTAATTAAAAGACTAACATCTTTAGTTAGGACATAATTGTCAAACTAGATTGAGGAGTAAAATCTAACTATAGTCTGTTTACCTAGGGGTAGAAAGAGGGTAGGTAAAAGAATAGAAAAGGATAAAAGAATAGAAAAACATATATTCAGTACTGGGCAAATAAACTGATAAATTCATTTCAGACAAAGTTGACTTTATAACAAAAAGTTCCCCTGGAGATAAGGAGAATTTGACTCGTGAGGTATTCCTTGCCGGTGACAGGAAAAGCCTCCAAGTGTATAAATCTTATCTGTATTTCTTGTCCTAATATTTAACTTTTCATAGCCCTGGCCCTCAGAGATGAAATTCTGACAACACTGCATAGCACACACAAGTTAGAAATATCAAATAGAATTTATTGCTTATAAACTAGAAAGTATAGATACATAAGACAGTAATAGGTACCAAAAGAATGACTACCTTATTTCTTGAAATCCTAAGAAGTATGTCTTTGGTTTTCTTAGCCACATACGCTATTACAAAGAGTTAAAGCCTGCACGACAGAAGAGGACCAGGAAAAGCTGATGCAGATTACAAGTCTGCATTCACTGAATGCCTTCCTGCTACCAATTAAAACTGTGGGTGTGCAGGTGAGTTGTGTGGATTCATTGACATGTGACATAACTTCTGCTGCTCTTTCTCTAATATTGAAATAAGAATGACTTATGAAAATGAAGTATGAAAGTATACAAGTTTAAAAATGTAAAAAGGCAATATTTTATGAATGCTTATGGAGCGAATAAGGTTGTAGAAACTAAATATTCAGGCTGAGATTTTGTAGTTTTGAAACACCTATCATCTATAACCAAAATTAAAACTTCAAAGAATGAATTGTCATAGGATCGGCTTGCTTTTACTTTGAAGGACAGGTACTGAGAGGTCATGTCCTCATTTATCCTTGATGTGAAATGTTCTGTGGCTTTAGAAGTCTCTGACTGCGAGAAAGGCCCTGGATGGACATGTGTTTACCATTTAGGCCTTGTTCTCAGCTTGTATTTTCCTTAAACCCGTGTCCTCTGCCTCTTCAGCCTGTCTTCTCTCTTCCTCTGAGCTGTGATAACGTACAGCGAACATTTTCAGTATTTGTTGTGCAGTCTTTCCAATTGTAAAAGCATGTGACTGTAATATAGTTCTCATCTTTGAAATGCTATTCATAAATAGATTATATTAAGTTTGCCTTTCTTTACATGATCATCAGGTGAGTTTCTAGGGGGAAAAGCTTGGGAGGATAGGGAAGGAGTAAGGTTTCTTTTCTGTGAGTTAGGATTTGAAGTTAAATGGAAACCAGGAAGGGTGTCAGTAATTCTACTAAAAATTGTGTGAGTGCCAGTTAGTGGGTTAATGTAGTTATAATGTTCCCTTATAGTAGAATTAAGCGTGAAAAGAAATGTTTTACAGATCTAACTCTTTTCCCTAAATATGTGAATCTGAGCCCATTCTTTTAAATTCCCCTTTCTCCTGAATTCATGTAGCCCTGTTTGTAAATAAACAGTAAAACTTCATTGTTATTTTATAATTAAAATATTTTAGTTCATGGAAATGATATGGGACAGTTATTTTCCCCTTTTCCCCTCTTCTAGAGTCCTTATGTGAAAGCTACTTACATTGTTTTTAAATGAAATTGAAATAACTGTTCCTGGAATTGTAGAAATAATTTTCTTTCATGGTATATGGATTATCTCATCATAGATTCATTTTGAAATTCATGATATGCTATTTCAGGCAGATATTACCCTTCTTTATAAAAATAGAAGAGCAGACAGGTTGACCCCCTTCCCCCCCAGTTCTAGCTAGGTCTGTAAAAAACTTGCAGCCCTGTATGCTGACTTCTCATTTTTTGATAAGTTCATAGATAATACTATGGATAAATAAATATAATTTGTAGGATGAATGATATCTTTTTAAAACATGATTTAACATATGCACACTACTATATATGAAATAAACTGTAGTACAGGGAACTATAAACTATAATGGAAAAGAATCTGAAAAAGAGTATGTGTATGTTTGTATAACTAAATCACTTTGTATACTTGAAACTAACATAGCATTGTAAATTAACTACACTTCATTAAAAAAAAATGACGCTTATTCAGGCTCTATTACTTTTCCCATCAAAATAGAAGTTTCTTTTGTTGTTATCTTTTAGTATCTTAGGTCTTTGAAGCTGAGACTTAGAAATCCAGATAAAATCATAATTCATGGTTAGTATAGCAATAAGGTTTATTTTCTAAATATCAAAATAAACTACTTGTTAAAAAAAATCAAAGGTACAATACATTTAAAAACTAGATCTCCCTATTTTTGCTCTACAGTTAAATATCCTTTCAGAATCATTTAGAATGAGAATGAAAGGAAATTATCTGACACTTTGTGTATCACCTTTTTCTTTTTGACCGAGCCTCATGGACTTTCATGCCGTTGCAAGTAGGTTCTTACTGTTGACTGTTGCCTTATAGTCCATGTATGATTACACCATCATTTAAGTATTCTCCTACCAGTGGACATTTAAACCATTTTCACTTTTTGTCATTATTATAGGCAAGTAATCTTATTTCTTCAAGGAGTTATTTCATGTGTTTCAGTAATATTTCTTGGATTAAAGAACATGTGTGCTTTAAGCTTTAATACGTACTATTATATTAGGATTCAAATAGTTTGAATTCTTATATTCTCAAGTTTACTCATATTTGGTAATTTTTTAATCTTGTGAGTTACTTCTCAATTTAATTTTTTCAAAGCAAATTACTTGGATTAAACAAGACAGATGAAAAAGGAATCAAATTATCAGTTTTATTTGCTTGTTTTAAAATTTGCTTTCTTATTTTAAAACTAACTCATTTTAAAGGAATAAATTATTTTTATATCTGACTTGAGAATCCTTTATCCGTCTGATAAATATGGACAGATCTTGTCTCCCAAATTAGATGTGCTGGCTATTTGTATGTAGTTAAGCAGATATTTGGAATGAAATCCCAGTGGATCTCAAGTGTATGTTGAATAAATTGTTGAAATTACTGTAACACTTTCTTTATAATGTCTAAGGTGATTTAAGTAGAATTTAATGGAGAATTTTTATTTAGGATTTATTTATGTTGTTAGTAAAATATCAATATCTATTTTTACTCAAGCATATTTTTGTTAAAATTACTTTTCATGGTGTCATCATGCATGAAGTGTTTTCCATTCCATCTTTTGATTTATATAAAATCAATAAAAATTATCAATTGTATTTTTATTTTTAGGGTGACTGTCGTTCTTACAGTTATGTGTGCGGAATCTCCAGTAAGGATGAACCTGACTGGGAATCTCTTATTTTCCTGGCTAGACTTATACCTCGTATGTGTCACAACATAAACAGGTATGTTCTGCAGTTGGCAGAGGGGTGAGATGTAGTATAAGGCTGTGGTTTTTTGTTTTTTTTTTAAGGTCTTTCCATTGTTGAAAGACAGCTTAGGTCACAACCCAGCAGGTATTTAATAACACTTTGTATTTTGTTTGTTCATTGTAGTACAATCATCTGCTTATTAAAAAAATTTTTTGAGGTAAATAGGATGGCTTTTATAGAATAGTTTTAGTATGAAATTTAAAGACTTTAAAAATGTCTGTCCAACTAGCAACTTACACTGTTTGTTTTATGATGTTTTATTCCAGAAAGATTGAAAAAAATGTACAAGTTACTTACTATTAGAGACTTGGTCAATTTATAATCTTTACAGAGTAAAGATACAAACATACCAGATATCATTAAAATAACTGCCTTAAATATTTAAAAAATTTTGAACTTAGTTCTTCAGATCGTTTTCCTTTAATTTGCACATAAATTTCTTATGTCAGGTATATCAACAGCTGATTTATAACCTACTCATATAGTACCAGATTGCTAATTAAATGTTCTTATTTCACAGTTTTTTACTCTTGTCTATTTCCTTCATTAGGCAGTTGACAATCAAAAAGGATTACTTGAGATTTCAGTTTACTCAAATTAGCTACAGAGTTTATAAACCTACCTGTTGGTGTTTACTTAGCAGGGTGTGTACATTTCTCTTTTTCTGGCCGTGTACATTTCTCTTTTTTTGGGCCGTTCCTCATGGCTTGTGGGATCTTAGGTCCCTGACCAGAGGATGAACCCATGCCCTTAGCAGTGAAAGCACAGAGTTGTAACCATTGGACTACCAGGGAATTTCTGTGGTGTGTATATTTCTGTACTGATGTGGCTAGTGTTTTTAGGCTGGTGTTGGCCTTTAAGATAAGAAGTCAGAGGGAAGTCACATTTTTACTAATGGGAACATGTTAAAAAGGCTTGCATAGGTGAACCAAAGGCCTCCAATTGTAGATAAACCTTTAATACACTGAAAAGAGTGAATTATTAATAAATAATGGTAAATTTGTAGTTGCCTATTTTGAATGGATGTGATTATCTTGTTTAAAATACTGGTTTAAAATTCTGAAATGCTAATACCTAAATAAAATTCATTGGTCATACAGAAAATTCCCTTTCACTAAGTTTGGCTCCATTGCTTTACTATATAATTAGTATATTTTTCATTTCACAGGATTCTTATACTTTCATCTGTCTCTGTCCTTTTCTTTTACCAAAGGGCCCTTCAGTTCAGTTCAGTCACTCAGTCGTGTCCGGCTCTTGTGACCCCATGAATTGCAGCACGCCAGGCCTCCCTGTCCATCACCATCTCCCGGAGTTCACTCAGACTCATGTCCATTGAGTCCGGATGTCATCCAGCCATCTCATCCTCTGTCGTCGCCCCCAATCCTTCCCAGCATCAGAGTCTTTTCCAATGAGTCAACTCTTCCCATGAGGTGGCCAAAGTACTGGAGCTTCAGCTTTAGCATCATTCCACATGTCCATTGAGTCCGTGATGTCATCCAGCCATCTCATCCTCTGTCGTCGCCCCCAATCCTTCCCAGCATCAGAGTCTTTTCCAATGAGTCAACTCTTCCCATGAGGTGGCCAAAGTACTGGAGCTTCAGCTTTAGCATCATTCCTTCCAAAGAAATCCCAGGGCTGATCTCCTTCAGAATGGACTGGTTGGATCTCCTTGCAGTCCAAGGGACCCTCAAGAGTCTTCTCCAATACCATAGTTCAGAAGCATCAATTCTTCAGCGCTTAGCCTTCTTCACAGTCCAACTCTCACATCCATACATGACCACAGGAAAAACCATAGCCTTACCCTTGTTTAAACTATATCTCTGTCCTTTTATATTCTAGTCTTTCTGCCTGTCTTTTCTGTTTTCCCTTGTTTCTCTCTCCCTCCATTCTTAATCCTTCCTCCCTTCCCAAAAAGGAAAAAAATCAACAACCAATAAACAAAAAACTAGATTTTAAAAATATGAACCTAGCAAGCCCCTAAAAAACGTATTTGGTGATTTTTAAAGTTTTTTTGGGGGGGATTGGAATTTAAGTAATTTTTTAAAAAAGCTTTCAATTTTTGCCAACCCCTGCCCTGCCCCCTAGTTTGCATGGTGGAATCTTTGTGTAGAGAGGGACGGTTCCAGTTTTACTGTGCTACACAGGATGGAAGACTGCTTGTCTCTGTACATATTCTATGACCACTCTTGTTTGAAATAAGACAAAAAGGAGCAAGTTAATGGCATTCTCTGCCTAGTTGCTTTTTCCTCTAAGGATTATGAGCTCTAGGAAGTATATTTCTTTAAAGTGTGGCTTACTTTCAATACATGGGATGAGACCCTTCCTGCAAAAGTGTGTTTGGAAGGAGGCAGTGAAATAGTTGGTGGTTTTGATCGGATGCTTTTTTCTTCTGTATGTTTGTTTTATTCTAAGTACCTATTAATAAGAAGGGAAAAAGGCATTGTTAAACTTCCCCTTGCTAGTTGCAGGGGAGATTTATTTTCTCTGCTAAAGACAGAATGGCTAGGAAAAGGGACAGTTGCCTGCTGGCTGAGAGCTGGATTGGAAAGAGCCAGATGGCACTTGTCTCTATCTCCTTCTCTCTCTTATTTTCTGGGTGACAGTTATAGAACAGATTCCCCAAATCAGCAATAAGATTCCCTTTGAGCTGTTGTACTTATTTGATACTAATTTCTTTAAGCTATCTTCCAAATTCTACTTTTATTAATTAACATCTGCAGTGTATCTTGATAAGTTTCAAACAGATGTTTACTTGAGGCAGTAATGAGTCATTCCTTTTCCAGTAAGTCTTTGGTGACATTTACCCCCCACCCTCCTTACTGTTTATTTAAATTTTTGGCTTTGCTGGGTCTTCTTTGCTGTGCAAGGGCTTTTCCTAGTTACTGCTGGCAGGCTTCTCATTGCAGTGGCTTCTTGTTGCAGAGCACAGGTTTTAGGGTGTGTGCACTTCAGTAGTTGTGTTGCATAAGCTCAGTTGCTCTGTGGCATGTGGGATCTTCCTGGACCATGTCCCCTTCATTGGCAGGCCGATTCTTAACCACAGGACCACTGTTTAAGAATGGCTTCCCTGCTGACATTCTTTTATTCATGAAATATGTACACAGTGAAATAAGAATCTTTCTTTAGGATCAGTGTTCTCCAAAGTGTTAAAAAAAAAAAAAAAAAAAGGTTGAGTGGTCAGATAAGTTTGGGAAATTCACTATAGCTTCATCTTGGAGGTTACCAGTGCATATTAGCATATTAATAGTGTCTGAAGTTTTGTTACCAGTCAGTTCAGTCACTGAGTCTTTGTGACCCCATGGATTGCAGCACACCAGGCCTCCCTCTCCACCACCAACTCCCGAAGTCTACTCAAACTCATGTCCATTGAGTCGGTGATGCCCTCCAACCACCTCATCCTCTGTCGTCCCCTTCTCCTCCCACCTTCAATCTTTCACAGCCTCAGAGTCTTTTCAGATGAGTCACTTCTTCGCATCAGGTGGCCAAAGTATTGGAGTTTCAGCTTCAACATCAGTCCTTCAATGAGTATTCAGGACTGATTTCCTTTAGGATGGACTGGCTGAATCTCCTTGCAGTCCAAGGGACTCCCAAGAGTCTTCTCCAACAACACAGTTCAAAAGCATCAATTCTTAGGCGCCCAGCTTTCTTTATAGTCCAGTTCTCACCTCCATACATGACCACTGGAAAAACCATAGCTTTGACTAGATGGACCTTTGTTGACAAAGTAATGTCTCTGCTTTTTAATATGCTGTCTAGGTTGGTCAAAACTTTTCTTCCAAGGTGCAACCGTCTTTTAATTTCATGTCTGCAGTCACCATCTGCAGTGATTTTAGAGCCCCCAAAAATAAAGTCACCCACTGTTTCCCCATCTTTTTCCCATGAAGTGATGGGACCAGATGCCATGATCTTAGTTTTCTGAAAGTTGAGCTTTAAGCCAACTTTTTCAATCTCCTCTTTCACTTTCATCAACAGGCTCTTTAGTTCTTCTTCACTTTCTGCCATAAGGGTGGTGTCATCTGCATATCTGCGTTATTGATATTTCTCCCGGCAGTCTTGACTCCAGCTTGTGGTTCCTCCAACCCAGCGTTTCTCATAATGTACTCTGCGTATAAGTTAAATAAGCAGCTGCTGCTGCTAAGTCACTTTAGTCGTGTCTGACTCTGTGCAGTCCCATAGACGGCAGCCCACCAGGCTCCCCTGTCCCTGGGATTCTCCAGCAAGAACACTGGAGTGGGTTGCCGTTTCCTTCTCCAGTGCATGAAAGTGAAAAGTGAAAGAGAAGTCGTTGAGTCGTGTCCAACTCTTAGTGACCCCATGGACTACAGCCCACCAGGCTCCTCCGTCCATGGGATTTTCCAGGCAAGAGTACTGGAATGGGGTGCCATTGCTTTTTCCGAAGTTAAATAAACAAGGTGGCGATATACAGTCTTGACGTATGCCTTTTCCTATTTGGAACCAGTCTGTTTGATGTCCAGTTCTAACTGTTGCTTCCTGACCTGAGTACAGATTTCTCAAGAGGCAGGTCAGATGGTCTGGTATTCCATCCCTTGGAGAATTTTCCACAGTTTGTGGTGATCCACACAGTTAATGGCTTTGGCATAGTCAATAAAGCAGAAGTAGATGTTTTTCTGGAACTCTCTTGGTTTTTCGATGATCCAACGGATATTGGCAATTTAATCTCTGGTTCCTTTGCCTTTTCTAAAACCAGCTTGAACATCTGGAAATTCATGGTGCACTTATTGTTGAAGCCTTTCTTGGAGAATTATGAGCATTACTTTACTCTCGTGTGAGATGATGCAGTTGTGCAGCAGCTTGAGCATTCTTTAGCATTGCCCTTAAAACCTATTTATTTAATTCATTTTCTCCTAGGCTTTTGTGAATTCATTTCCTAGAGCTACCATAACAAATCACCACAAACTGGAAGGCTTAACACAATAAAAATCTATTATGTCACAGTTCTGGAGACTATAACTCTAATATCGAGGGTGGTGTCAGCAGGGCATTGCTCTCTCTGAGGGGTCTAGGGGAGAATCCTTCTCCTCTTCATAGTTTGTGATGTTTGCTGGCAGTTGTTGCCTTGAGGCAGTTGAACTCCAGTCTTTATCTCCATCTTTACATGGCCCTCTCTTCTCCATGTGTCTGTCTTTCCAGATTGCCTTTTGCTTAGAAAGACACCCACCAATCATTGGATTAG
>SJXQ01007051.1:25328-195800 GCA_006408695.1 Aepyceros melampus
AAGAGACAACGTTTATTCTGTTACATTTGCAAGGACCCTGTTTTCACTCCCAGATTCTAGTTGAACATGAAGTTGTGGGTATACTTTTCAATCCAGTACGTTAAATGGAAAGAGGATTGTGATAATCAAGTTTATCTTCACACTAGTATTTCAGAGAATGTATTTTGAGGAAGGTTCAGACGACAGATACCTTCTATAATCCTGTCCTTCCCATTGGGGATTTGAAGTGGGTAAGAGATGAGCCTAAGAACAAATGCAAAGAATGTTATTTTATGTGCTTTGTTTCCTCATACTAAAATGCATTTTCTTTATAATTTTCACTTTGTTCCTTCTAGAGTTGTTTATATATTTGGCCCACCAGTTAAAGAACCTCCTACAGATGTTACTCCCACTTTCTTGACCACAGGGGTGCTCAGTACTTTACGCCAAGCTGATTTTGAAGCCCATAACATTCTCAGGGAGTCTGGTAAGTTGCCCATTTTGTTCATCACTACATGCTTCAACTAGATTTTGAAAGCTTGGCTTTATGATTTTTAGTAGGAGGATTCAGCTTTTAGTATTACTGTTTGATTCTGTGGGTAGTTCTGTGACATTGCCTTATCCATATAGAATTTACTCATGTTTACGGTCACTTGCAGACATGCACAAAGTGACAAAATTTGAGTTGCTCAACTCAGATGTTCCCAGCTGAGGTTGAAGATGGCAGTCCTCTGTCTTGTTTCAGCTCTGTTTCTGTAAACAAGTGTCTTTTTTGTCGTCTATTTAATGCCCTGTTGTTTTGCATTTTCATGCTTATTGTTGGTGATTTCACTGTTTAAAAATGTCCTCTAAGCTTAGTGCTGAGGTGCTGCTGACTAGGTTCCTAAGCACAGGAAGACCATCATGTGCCTTACTGAGAAAACAGGTGTGTTAGACAAGCTTCCTTCAAGCTAGAGTTACAGTGCCATTGGCTGTGAGCTCACTGTCAATGACTCTACAATAGATATTGAGTAAGGTGTCTTTAAACAGAAAACACATAAAGAAAGGTTATTATTGATCAGTTGATGAATATGTTATGACTAGAGGCTTGCAAGACCCTAACTCTGTATTCCCTCTAGGGTTAGTGGCTCAGCATTTTCTTATTCAGTGTTTGCAGCATAGAAGATAATTACATGAATAATGAATTGACTTATAT
Organism: Aepyceros melampus; assembly: GCA_006408695.1. Classification (NCBI taxonomy): domain Eukaryota; kingdom Metazoa; phylum Chordata; class Mammalia; order Artiodactyla; family Bovidae; genus Aepyceros; species Aepyceros melampus. Next base: position 26,503 of record SJXQ01007051.1, read on the forward strand.
GTACAGCACATCACTGCAGCCATCAGACTCTGTAATTTGTATTTGTGATTGCGTTTGCTTACAGTGCTCTGAGAGTAGCTGAGTGCAGTGCATGATGACAGTCCTAAGAAGAGGTGTGTCTGTGTGGGATTTTAGGTCCTGTCTGGAAGGATCTAGTTGAACTGAGGGTGCTTTCCTAGGGCATGGTGGTTGACTCTACATGTCACCTCCTCTCTCTAGGGTACGCTGGGAAGATCAGCCAGATGCCGGTGATTTTGACACCTCTGCATTTTGATCGGGACCCACTTCAGAAGCAGCCTTCTTGCCAGAGATCTGTGGTTATTCGAACCTTTATTACTAGTGATTTCATGACTGGTATACCTGCAACCCCTGGCAATGAGATCCCCATAGAGGTAATAGATACATTTTTTTCTGATGTACATATTTAATACCTTAACATTTTAATGTTGAATGGGATAGGCTATGGCAATGTTGATATTTCTGAGGTTGGTTTTCTGTTCATAAAATAGGCTCTAATTTTTTTAATCTCCACTTAATTCATTATTTAATACATTATAGTAGGAAAAGGCCCTAAGTTTATTAACCTCTCCTCCAGATGTCTGATTACTATGTGGAGACTCCCAACTCTAATCTATCATTTTATCTAATCGTGCCAACCTCTGCCTTATAGATAGTGTCCTCCAGGTAAAAAAGAAAACCCTAGGAGTGAAAAACAGTTGATTAGATATAAGGATGAGATTTAATAGCATTATGGCCAGGCACCCATGAATTTCTTCATGCCCTGGCAACTAGCAATTACAGTTTTGATCATCATCTTTCTTGTTATCCCTCCACTAGAGTGTTCTTTCCAGAGGAGCTGTTTCTAAGATAGCAAGTAAAGTCAAAGCAAGACTTTATTAGTTGTACCACTGTTCCAGAACTCTAATACAGGGCTCTGATTATATTACTAGCTAGTATAGATATGTGGATTAGAGAATGTGGCTTAGAGTCTGTTTTCCTTAGGCTTGCCCAGTCTCTGGCCAGTTAGGTGACAAGGCCTTCCTCGTCTGTACATGTAGCAGTGATTATTATTACCTGTGTTATGTGCCATCTTAGTGGCCTCGGGGTTGTGAGCCGCAGAGAACCTGTGAAGCGTTGTCTTCCACCCATGAAGTCACATGCTTGGATGCTGTAGCAATGTCAGGTTGCTATAAATGCTTCTGAACGTTTGCTGTGGACCAGTAACACCCGTGACTTGCAGACTGCACTTTGAGTACTACTGAATTTAAGTCACTTAAATCTGTGGAGTCACTACGTAAATTAATCATAAATGTATCCCATATACCTAGAAAGTGAAAGTTGCTCAGTCTTGTCCGACTCTTTGCGAATCCATGGACTGTATAGCCCATGGAGTTCTCCAGGCCAGAATACTGGAGTGGGTTGCCATCCCTTTCTCTAGGGGATCTTCCCAATCCAGGGATAGAACCCAGGTCTCCTGAATTATAGGTGGATTCTTCACCAGCTGAGCCACAAGGGAAGCCCATATACCTAGAGAACAGTGGTAAAAATAGATTGTGTTTTAATTTGAAATTACAAATGAAATTACAAATTCTAGCTCTGTTGAACATGCAGTGGACCCTAGCTCTTTATTTATAATCTTTGTTTTATAACAGGTGGTGTTAAAGATGGTCACTGAGATTAAGAAGATTCCTGGTATTTCTCGAATTATGTATGACTTAACATCAAAGCCCCCAGGAACTACTGAGTGGGAGTAATAAACTTCTTGTTCTACAAAAGTTCCGTGTGCAGTTTAAATTGTTTAGAAACCATTCCCAGTATTGAATGCAGTACTGTTAAAAGTGTTACTGGAGCAACCACATCACATCTGAATTCTCTGCAGCAAAAGTCTACGGCTTAAGAGTGAGCTGGGGATAACTAAAAGGGACTGAAGAGTTTGTACGGGTATAATCAAAGCACCATTGCCTACATTCAGACAGACTGACACTGCTTTTGCCTTTACCTCTGTCTCACTTGTTCTTTATGTATAAAATCACTGTTTCTATTGATGTCTCTGCAATCAAAGATGTATGGAAGTGGCTGAGTTTGGGGGCTGGTAGTGGACTTCTGTCCCCTTGCCAGTTTCTAAGAGATGTTAGAAACACCATTATTTACCAATGTGACTTAGTATGTATACCTTTTGGCGAAACTGAATTTCCCTGTAAGTACTTTATTCCTCCAGGAAGGGGTCAACATATCAGATAAAGATATGGGTGGGCTGTCCCACCCACTTTTGCAGGACACTGGGACCATAAAGTGGTAAGTTACCTTAAGATGGAAAAGCACCAGGAATCTGTTGAAGTACTTTGGGTTTTATGTCATTGCAGTCATGGGAGGAAGGAACTGTGTATGGTCGCCACTTAAAATGTTTTCAAATCATGCTCCATGTTGCGCTCTGTCAACCTGTTCATTAGTAAGGAGCTTTATCCTCCCAGTCTTATGTTGCAAGCTCCCATAGCCTTGTAGAGGAAGGAAGTTTCTGTTCTGTTTTGGGTCTAGTGTAAAGTTCGAGCATTTCTATCTTGTTTGGCCAGAGTGAAGCTCCGAGATCACAGAAACCATCATGCATGCCCGCAGCTTACAGATGCATGCCTGTGGTTTACATAATCTAGTAAAGAGCTGTAAAATGAACTCTTGGTGTAATCTATAGATATTTTTTTTAATGCACTGCTCAGAAGATTGTGACCTGTCTTGGCCCATGCCAAGTATTGCCAAACTTTGTACTTCTTTCTACCAGCTGTAAGAGAACATTCAAGAACTGGTATAGGACTTTTTGCCATTGCCACCAGTTTCTAACAGATGCTTTTATAACATTCATATATGCACTATAAAAATAGACAGTGCTAGATCTGAATTTTACAACCGTTTCTCTCTCAATATTTTAGTGATGTTACTGTTTTAAAATGTTACCTTGTATTTTCTCATGTGAATTCCATCTCAAGTTGCTGCCTCTTATGTAGTCTTTAAGATTTTCTGTATTAATCAGCTATACAAATTTGTTTGGAATCAATCCACTGTTAGATAAATAATAAAATTACGCATGGCAGAAGTCTTCCTTTCATTCTGGTTGGCCCAGGGTTTAAGAAAACTGTGTTCCTGGACCAGCAAGGGAAGAGCTTCTGACTGTTGTAACTTATCTGTATCTGAGAGAGAGCAGTATTTGACTTCTACAAAACTTGAAGGGTTCATTCTCTGTCCTAACAATGAGGTGCTCATAATGGCCTTTTACAGAGAGGGTATACTAGTGGCCTAGCCTTAACAGATTGGAAGGTACGTTATTTTAGAGCTGAAATAGACCAAGTATATAATAGGCTTGTAAACCTTTGTGTTTATGTGACAAAAGAATTCCTCTTCTAGCAAAGGTGTCTTATAATTTTGTATTCAGACAAGTAATAGGAATCTAGGAAGACTTTTTCCCTAAAGTATGTTCTGTGGAACACTGTTCACTTGAATGAACGATGAACATTGAGCACGCTTCACTCAACACTGTTCCACAGAGATAAAGGGGTGGTTGGTCGTGTATAATTTTGGGACGTGCTGCTCACTTGTCCTTTCATCTTGGAGATTTATGGGATATGTTACTTTCAAAGTTCTTAAGAAATCTTGAAGTTAGAAACAGTTGTTGCTTTTTTTAACCTAATTATTCCTGATACTTGTTCACTAAACCCCCTTTTATATAATCCTTCTTAATAATAAAATTGGAAAAATTGCTCCTCCAAAACACTTGTTGACATGATATAGTAAAAAACAATTCTAGAATTCAAAGATTTCTTAATGTTTAGTACCCTGTCTTCCTTTGCAAAGCACTTTTTTACTTTGTGTCATGTAGCATTGTTCTATACCTTCACAATGTTTTATACAGGGACCTGAGAAAAGTTAAGATTTCAGTTCCATTTTACAGTTAGGAACAAGCTCAGCTTAGTAGTGGTTACCTGAAGAACTTCAGAATTAAATGTAGGATTTCCCAGTTATTCTTTCTTTAAGTGAATTTTTGAACCTATTTTTAAAATTACATAATTTATATAAAATTATATAAACTTACAGGATGGTTATCTTTGACCAAGGCTTTGGACAGTGGCTCCCTATCTAATAACTCCTCATTGTTTATCCTTGACAGCTCATGCCTGCATGCCCTTCGTTTACCGCTTAGCTGGGACACCTCTCTATCTGAAAATATATTTTATTAGAAGAAGGAAGGCAGGTTAGTGAAAGCATTTATTTCTAAGATTGTTGTTGTTTAGTCACTTAAGTTGTGTCTGACTCTTTGCAATCCCATGGACTCGTAGCCCACCAAGCTCCTCTTTCCATGTGATTTCCCAGGCAAGAATACTGGAGAGGTTGCCATTTGCTTCTCCAGGGGATCTTCCCAACCCAAGGATCTAACAGTGTCACCTGCATTTGCAGGCAGGTTCTTTACCCCTGAGCCACAATTTCTAAGATTAGTAGGCATGAAAGAAATTTTGAGAACCAAATATCTTGTCCCAGCTTTGTGGCCCCACCTGTGATCAGCAGCTCTGCTAGAAGTAACAGCTTGGTACAGTTGCTATGAGTAGGTCTTTAAGATGTATCTGGGAAATAAGGTTACCCACTCATTCCCATCTTTTGCCATATCCCTTATCCTACGATAGGTGCATATGTGTAGCCAAACAAGCATTGTAAAATTTCATTTCCTTACTGTGTTTGGGCTTATCTCTTGATAGCCTGTTTTTATTGAGTAACTTACATCAGACCTCTAGAGAGTGAGGGCATTCACAGTAGCTTTCATATTCATCTTTTATATATATATAAAATCCAGCTCTAAATTCTTATTTCATAAATAAGAAAAAGCATAGCAGGAGATAGAATGGAGAAATGGGATGGTTTTAAGTGCTTTTAACATCGGATTGGACCCAATCAAAGGTAAACATCAGAATATATTGTAAAATCAGAAATTTGTTGTAAACCTGAAGCATAGATCCAGGTTTGACCACGTGAGACTCTTCTGTTGTGACAGCGACACTAGGAAGATAACTCATCAACAATGTGGTCCTAGTGGCAGTCTCTTTACTGTGTATTTTTTAGAAAAGTTGACAATGTGCTTTGACTTGGAGACCTGTGAGAAGTCTCCCGTACTGAGTGACATAGGACCCAGGTCTTTTGCTCTCTCCACTGAAGAGGTGATGCTCCAGGGCTCTTCAGGGTGTGGCTTAACAGGAAGTCCTCGGTGTATAACTCACCATGAGGGATAAGTGTGCTTTCAAGGTGTTAATCATCTTACAATAAGTGAGTGATTAGTTCCTGAAATAGTGCTCTCTCTCTGAAATCCTCTTGATACTCTCATTCCCAGTGTTAAACCTGCTTCTTTCTACCTTTCCCTTTGCTCCTCCCCACACCTTCCTTCTCTCTCCCCTTCTCTTGAATTCTCTTTGAAATAGGATGTGACCACAGCTTGGCTATTACCTCAGCAGATGCTCCTTTCATTGGCCCCAGTTAGAATTTAATAGAGAACTGAATACAGGTTTTATGTCTCTACCCTCGGAAAGTTATTGAAGGGACACACAGACGCTGTAGGGAACCACAGAATCTCTTTCACCAGCGTGGGACTTGGATAACAATAATGGTGGCATCTGTGAGTAGTAAATTTCCAAAAATTTCATCTGGAAATGACAGAAGATTTGAAATCCCCTAAAGATTGCTGCCATGAAATTAAAAGATGCTTGCTCCTTGGAAGAAAAGCTATGACCAACCTAGACAGCATGTTAAAAAGCAGAGATATTACTGGATGGTCCATCTAGTCAAGTCTATGGTTTTTCTAGTAGTCATGTATGGATGTGAGAGTTGGACCATAAAGCTGAGCATCAAAAAATTAATGCTTTTGAACTGTCGTGTTGGAGAAGACTCTTGAGAGTCCCTTCAACTGCAAGGAAATCAAACCAGTCAATCCAGAAGGAAATCAGTCCTGAATATTCATTGAAGGACTGATGCTGAAGCTGAAACTCCAAAACTTTGGCCGCTTGATGCGAAGAACTGATTGGAAAAGACCCTAATGCTGTGAAAGATTGACATCAGGAGGAGAAGGGGATGACAGAGGATGAGATGGTTGGATGGCATCACCGACTAGATGGATATGAGTTTGAGCAAGCTCCGGGAGTTAGTGATGGAAGCCTGATGTGCTAATCGGACACAAGTGAGAAACTGAAATAAAGTGAAAGACTGCCAAAATGCCAGCACTCAAAACCCCAGTCTTACATATTGAAGAGGCTCAGGTGTACCACCCAATTCTAACCTTTTTCAGTGGTTCTCAATTCTGGATGCCTGTTATTACTTGAGAATTTAAGTCTGTATAACACCCAGACCCTTCAATCAAATCAGTTAAATTAGAACCTTGGTGAGGCCCAAGTATTGACAGTTTAAAATCTCCCAGCTAGAGTAAGTTGTTATTGAGGGACAGGCCTCGCATCTCGTTATATCTTAAAATCTTGGTCAAACCTACAGGTGAGGAGACCCTAGATACTGTCTTGATAAACATCTGTGTAGCTAAGTTAGTTTAAAGCTAGAGACCAGAGTCTGGAACTGACTAACCTATACAGGTTTTTCCACTATTGAAAAGTAGGGCTTTCCTGTGAAACTTTTTCATAAGCCAAAGGGGTGTAAAGCAAAGAAGCAGTCACCTGAGGACACATCTTGCCTGTGATGTACAAAATAAACACAGATAAAGCATAGATGTTCACAGAGTTAAGAGCCACTGCAGCTGCTTGTTCCAGGAAGGCGCTTGGCAGTATCCCTCTTGCTGCTTGGGGTGTGTGCTGCTTCTGCACCAGTTCACTGCAAAAGAAACACTGATTGTTGTTTTCACTTTTCATGCTTTTTCATATAAGGAACAATCCTTTTCCAACTTAATTCAGTTTGGGAAAACAGGATCTACTGCTGGTCTTTTGCAAAAGGGCCGTGGTGTCAAGTGAGGTCAGTGCAGCAACTACACAGCCATCTTCCTCCAGTCTCTTTAAAGAGAGAGCCACCCCTACGCAGCAGCCAGGTCTCCAGATGGGACCCTAGCCAGATTAGGAAACCTAGAGTGAGCTATGTGTGTTAACCAAGTTATTACTCAGCCTTCTGGAGCCATGTCATTTTGATATAATTCTCTCGAGATCTCAAAGTGACTAGGAATTAACCTGTAACTTAAGTTCCCAGAATGAAAATCTTTTGAGTGGTTACATCTTAATTCACCCATTTAGGGTCTTTGTTCACTGGTGAATCCTGCGGCATCCTATGACATTGTTAAAAAATCCCTTGATTGGCAAAATCAGAAGACTCGGGTGGGGGTAGGGGTAGTTTGGCTCTTTCTTGGGTATACTAAATTCAGTAGCTCCACAATCCTTTGAGTATTCCAGGAAGCCCGAATCTTGACTAATCCAAGTAGAGATATGCCTTTGGAGAATACAAATGTTTAAGGTAAGTAATTTTCTGATTTTGAATCTCCTATGACCATTGTTTTGATACTAAATGAAGAAGTGAATGTAACCTTTTGAACAGATTTTTTATAAATATTTTGTTAATCAGAGTAGTGTAGTTGTGAAATACTCTGTAATTGTTCATGGTATACTGAAATGTCAATTGTATGTTGTTGGCAACGTTAGCATAATATAGCTTTGTTAAACTAATGTGAAATGCCTTCAGTGGTTTTTTGTCTTCGGTATACGTCATAAAGGAGGAAATGATGACTAATAATTTGTCATTAAGCTTCAGAGTTCATGAGAAAGAAGTAAGAGAAGATAGGATAGACTATTGGGATGTGAGAAAGGAAATTTCATCTGCTGTCAGGTTTCTTGATGATAATGTTTCTCTTAGTTACATAGGAGGGTGTTAGGGTTTTACCTGCAGTGTTAATAGTGGCTGTAAAATATTGGGTAGCTATTTAAATAATTGGCTAAAGGTGTTTGTGTTTCCAAAATTAAAGTCATATGTATGTACACACACATGCTTATTTGATTTCTTATTTATATTTGATCAAAACTGTCTCAATTTCTTAAAACATAAATTGTCTTTACCAATTTAATACAGCAGTTGGATCTTTTTCATTGTTGTAACTGTTAGCAGAGTTGATGAAGCCCATTAAAGGAGATGTTTATGTTAGTGAATTACCATTATGAAGATTAGAGGAATTAACGTGTTCAGAAACTGAGCTCAGTAATTATTTTCAAGTAACTACATTGCTCTGGTAGCTGGATCCTTCCACATTGATGACCTAGTCTGACCTTGTGCTGAAGGGGAAGACTTTGGTTCAACTGTATTTTGTAAAGTTTTTTTTCTGTTTTACCATAGTTCAAAACAGAAATATTACAAAGTTTTTATCTTGTACTCTCATAGATCTGTCATTTTATGTTTAAAAAAAGTCTACCTTTGTCAAAAGCTCTAGTTCATACCACAGCTAAGGTTTTTCTTAGAGTGTTAGTGAATTTCTTTAATGAGATATATATTTTAGATACTAGTAAAAGAAGCTAGGAATCCCACTTAAACCTCACTTTTTAACCAAATACTGTGTTGAATTCTAATAAAATGTTTATATATATATATATTTCAGGATGCTATTCCCTAAGCAGCTGTATATTACTGTTCTTTTAGGCAATATGTAACCTGCCAACACATACACTTGAAAAAAATTACATAGAAAAAGCCATATTTTAAAATTTCCACTTAATGTGGCTACCTTAAATGGTGAAGAGAGCCTTTTGTCAAGATGCCTAAGATATTGCCATTTGCTCTAAATGAAAAAAGGTTCAGTGGAATAAATTTTGGAAGTAATATTAGGCAAAGTGCAAGAAAATTCCATCTTCTGAATCTTTTGGAAAGCAGCTTCTATTGCAGTGTGAGTGGTGAGGATGTAATGAATTAAACTCTTATTTATAGTCTTTATTTTGCAGAGTGCCTGAAAATAGTTTGAGAACCATGGAGTCTTAGTATCTTCATTTTTTTTCTTTTCAGTTTAGTTGTCTTTGCAGAATATGTCTAAAATATGCCTAAATTGTGTCCTTTAACATTAAAGTGTTGTCTTTCTTGGTTTTGACATTTGAGAATTGGAATGTTTTACAAAAATACAGATATTTAAAAATTTTAATGCATCTTTGTAGGAGTGTAGAAACAGATATACCATATATTACATAAAGCTTATGTGTACAGATTGTGCCTCAATTCGAGTTTGATGTATACTTCCATTCACTTTGGAGCATGTTTTGTCAGGTACTTGTTCCTAGAGGCTTAAGACTTTCCCATGCTTTTTAGACCTGTATGTATTGGTGAGCATTTTAATTTATTGGCTTTAGACTATGCTAAATGTGCTATCTATACATTTACTACTATATTAATTTCTCTTTGTAAAACAAGGGGAAAGTTTCATACCACAGTCATGTAAGCAATGATCTTTGTTAAGTAGATGGTGATGGATGGCCATCCTTGAATGTGTTTTCAGAGTTCGGAGATGTCACTCTGTTAGGCAGAAAGAGGGAATCAGCATAGCTCACGTTAGTTATTGGAGAGCTATAATTCAGCCAAGGGTTTGAATTGTGTCCTGTTGGAAGTGTGTTCTTCTTTAGCCAAAAGGGCTAGAGAAGCTGGTGGGTAGCCAAGCTACTCTGTCAGAGAGTGACACAACTCTTTTCCCTTGCTGTGAGTAAGGTCTATAGTCAGTCACATATACTTCTTCCATGATACTTTATGTGGTTCAAGTGGCGTGCTATATGTTTGAAAAAGCATTTAGCATAACTCTTAAAGCCCTCATAACTTAACTCTCGCCCATCAGTCAGGCTTAGACTTGCCTTCTGCGGCCAGATCCGCTTGTGGGTTCTTCTTGCCTTTGCAGCTGCATGTGTCACTTTTGCCTCTGCTGCTCCCCTTGCTCAGAGTGCCGGCTCTAGGGATCTTAATGTCTGCAAACAGTCACAACTTTCAACAGAGGTTTGGGAAGATCCCCTGGAGAAGGAAATGGCAACCCACTCCAGTACTGTAGCCTGGAACATTCCACGGGCGGAGGAGCCTGGTAGGTTACAGTGCGTGGGGTCGCTAAGGTCGGACATGACTGAGTGACTTCACTTCACTTCAGTAGAGGGTCTTCTCTGTGAAAACTTAATGTCTTTTCCAAGCTCCCACTATGTGTTGAATTCCATGACTATTTGCTGATAATTTATCATTTCTCTTCTACTTGTTTACAGTTATTTTCTTCAGCCAGGCTGTAAACTTTTGAAGGCAAGATCAATGATTTACTCATCTTTGAACTCTCAGACCCTGGTTTATAAAATGTGAAAATGGGATGCTTTTTAGAAACCTGAAAGAAGAGCATAAAACTTTCTTTAAAGGAGGACATGTCTGATAGTAGAATTCCAAATTAAGACACTTAAGCGAAAAAGCTAAGCTCAGGCAGATAATCTGGCCTATACCCTTGTGATACCACCAAATAGGAAATCACTTAACATTTTTTATTACCTGTAGCTTTAGCCCTTTGTGTTACAGCTCTAAGTGTGCTGCTTTGTTTTTTTTTTTTTTTTTTTTTAAAAGTTAATGAAAACCTAGCTCACTTTTTATTTTATTTTTTTCTTTTTTTTTTTTATTTTTTTTTTTTGTTTTTTTTTTAAACAATATTTTTTTTAACTCTAGATAGTATGGTCTATTTTTTTTTCTTTCAAAAATTCTGCTTGAATGATAAATTAAAATGTGAATGCTTAGAGAATAGCATTCGATTATTGGTATTTGTTCAATTAGATTGGGTGGTTAAGGGCTTCCCCATCTGGGAAACAGTAAACCACAGAATTCCAAGTGGAATGGTGGTCCTGACTTACGGTGTTCTGAAGGATTTCTTTCCATGGTGCTTATGCTTAGGTAGTCCAGTTGACAGTTCAGATTTTCTTTCCATTCCGTTCAGTCGCTCAGTCGTGTCCGACTCTTTGCGACCCCATGAATCGCAGCACGCCAGGCCTCCCTGTCCATCACCAACTCCCGGAGTTCACTCAGACTCACGTCCATTGAGTCCGTGATGCCATCCAGCCATCTCATCCTCGGTCGTCCCCTTCTTCTGCCCCCAATCCCTCCTAGCATCAGGGTCTTTTCCAATGAGTCAACTCTTCGCATGAGGTGGCCAAAGTACTGGAGCTTCAGCTTTAGCATCATTCCTTCCAAAGAAATCCCAGGGCTGATCTTCAGAATGGACTGGTTGGATCTCCTTGCAGTCCAAGGAACTCTCAAGAGTCTTCTCCAACGCCACAGTTCGAAAGCATCAATCCTTCAGCACTCAGCCTTCTTCACAGTCCAACTCTCACATCCATACATGATCACAGGAAAAACCATAGCCTTTTAGTCGGCAAAGTAATGTCTCTGCTATCTAGGTTGGTCATAACTTTTCTTCCAAGGAGTAAGCGCCTTTTAATTTCATGGCTGCAGTCACCATCTGCAGTGATTTTGGAGCCCAAAAAAATAAAGTTTGACAGTTTCTACTGTTTCCCCATCTATTTCCCATGAAGTGATGGGACCAGATGCCATGATCTTCGTTTTCTGAATGTTGAGCTTTAAGCCAACATTTTCAATCTCTTTCACTTTCAACAAGAGGCTTTTTAGCTCCTCTTCACTTTCTGCCATAAGGGTGGTGTCATCTGCATATCTGAGGTTATTGATATTTCTCCTGGCAATCTTGATTCCAGCTTGTGTTTCTTCCAGTCCAGTGTTTCTCATGATGTACTCTGCATGGAAGTTAAATAAGCAGGGTGACAAAATACAGCCTTGACGTACTCCTTTTCCTATTTGGAACCAGTCTGTTGTTCCATGTCCAGTTCTAACTGTTGCTTCCTGACCTGCATACAGATTTCTCAAGAGGCAGGTTAGGTGGTCTGGTATTCCCATCTCTCAGAATTTTCCACAGTTTATTGTGACAGGTTTTCTTTAGAAAGTGTCTATAGTCCTCCTTCAGTTCTTTAGTTCTGCTCTTAGTTCTCTGAACATATTATAAATACTCTTTTTCACAAGATAAAAGCAGAATTTTGGAAAAGTTTAGGCAGTTAATCTTGAATGAGTATTTCAATGCTGTTTTTCATCTTTTGTTGCTGCAGAGAGACACTAGTTCGTTACTCACAAAAATAATGTGTTTTATCATATGAGATTTACTTTTGAGCACCAATATATTGCTGTGTTGCCTGGCAAAATGTGAGACAGCCATAGACTGCATGTATATTGTGGCTTAATGGTATAAGAGCAAGAGAGATTTATTGTCTGTTATAATAAACATTTTGCATTTATTCAGTAAGGGAAGGTATATGAACTTGACATTATTATCCTCCAAAAAGTAAACATGGGTTCATTCATAGCAGTATCTACTGGTTGAGCACTTGTTCTGTGCCTGCCTTGCACTGTGCTGGACTCCAGAGAATGAGGTTCCAAGCCTGAAAGAGGTGGTTTTATGATTGACTGCTGTGGCTCCCTCACCATACCCAGTCCTCCACACGTATATCCACTTTGTTTTCAAATGACTGTTTCTCTTCCCAAGATGTCTCAGTCTGCTCCTATCTATTCCCAGCTTCAACCATAGTCCAGAGCCTCAGTTGTCTCTCATCTGTCTCATTGTAGTAGCAACCTAGGGGTTATTCTGCCCCTGGTTTCTTCCCTATCCAAGCTAGTATCTCTATTTCCAAACACAGATCATGGACTCAAAATGTTCTGGCTACCTTACTTGTTTGCTCAAAACACATAAATAACTTACTGTGTCTACAGAGTTATGCCCAGACTGCTTTCCATAGCACATGATTATTTTTCATCATCTGCATACTATTCTGCAGCCATTGGAACTCCTCAAATTTAGGCATCTTTCTGCTTCTGTGTGTGTCCAGGCTGTGCTCTGGGCTGGTGTGGTATGAAACTGGTGTGTGCTTTAAGGCCCAGTTGAAGTCACCTCTCCTAGAAGTCTTTCTCAGCTCTTTCAGGTCAGAGCGTGTGGTCTCTCCTCTACATTTTCATAGCACATTATGTGTATCTGTCTTAGGCTTTTGTTGCATTCTGTTCTTTAGTTAGCTTGTCTGTTTCCCACATGTTGACTTGGTGAGAACAGAAAATGAATCTTGACTTTGTGTCCCATCAACACCTGTTAACAGTGTTTGGTCTGTAGCGGTCCTCAGCAAACGCTTGATTGATATTACCTTCCATGTTTGTTATTCCTTGCCTTGTGGCCCCCAGACTGTCTTAGTTTTCATAAATTACCAGCACTGATGCTTAAAAGGGAAACTAGACACTTGTCACCCAAACTTAATCTGTGCGTGTGTGCATGCTCAGTCATGTCCAGTTGTTTTGATGCCATGGAGTGTACCCCACCAGGCTCCTCTGTTGATGGGATTTTCCAGGCAAGAATACTGGAGTGGGGCTTCCCTGGTAGTTCGGTGGTTAAGAATCCTCCTTGCAATGCAAGGAACACTGGTTCGATCCCTGTTTCAGGAAGATCCCACATGCTGTGGGCAACTGAGCCCATGCTCTGCAACAAGAGAAACCGCCACAATGAAAAGCCCACACACCAGAACTAGAGAGTATCCTCTGCTTACTGCAACTAGAGAAAAGGACTGCACAGCAATGAAGAACCAGTGCAGCCAATAAATATATCAATCTTAAAAATACTGGAGTGGGTTACCATTTCCTCCTCCAGGGGACCTTACTGACCCAGGGACCAAACGTGCATCTCCTGTGTCTCCTGCATTAGCAGGTATGTTCTTTACCACTGAGCCACCTGGGAATCCCACACCCAGACTTAATAGGGGTTGGGTGATGAAGGTGAAAGGTGATTTGTGTGTAACAGGCAGGTCAGCAGAGTAGAAGTAACATGGATAGGGAGTCCGGAGGTGGTTTCTTGAGCTTCATTGGTTATCAGTTGTGTAATCTTAAACAAATTACTTAATCTTTCTGAAAGTTTTCCCTCACTTGTAATCAGATGAAAATATTACCTACTAACTACGACTGATGTAAGACTAAATAAGATTAGATGTAGTACCTAGTGCAACTGCTGGCACATAGCAGTTTTCCTGGACTGGTTCTTTTCTGTGTGAGCCTCCATACCCCTAAACAACAACTGACAAGAATGGACAAAGGCAGTCTATTCATAGACTGGCCAGTGAGCTGAGAGGTGGCTTGACATGAAGGCCTTCTCTCAGGTAGAGGTGGTTATTTCCTGGCTTGGGAATTTAAACTAGAGGCTTCTGAAAGACTGAGTTATATAAGGATATGGGAACTTATGATAAATTAGATTTGGATCCTGAGAGGCTGTGTTGGCCCTGTGCAAGGTGATTTTATAAGTAACCAAGGGAAAGTGGTTAAATGAGAACAAAGAGATGTTCAGGAAGGAGCAGGGATTGGAGGATTAGGGGTCGGGGAGAGGTGCGGAGAGCGAGGGAGGGAAAGCAAGAGAGTGAGTGGACTCAGTTCTTAGTAGCTTTTCGTCGTTTTCCAGAAGGGATGAGTGGCCCTCTGTGTCTTGCCATAGAAGACAGAAGAGGTGTCATCATGTGGTATGTGGGCTTTATTGCTTTTACCCCCTATCCTTCGAGGGCTATTTAGGCAGCTAATTAGGCTAGTTAGTCCGGCTAGTTAGGCAGGTCCACTTAGGTAGAATTTATGGCTGGTGAGCTTATCTAGATGGGGAATTAATGAAGAATTGTCTGCAATGTGGGCTCTGGGTCCTTTCAGCATCAGAGAATCATGACAGAAGCAGGCTTTGTTTTCCTGGAGAGCTCCAGTGTGATCATTTGGGGCACGAGGGTGTAAGTTCTTGGCTGGTAGATCCCAGTCAGGACTTGCATGATGGATAGGAACTTGGCAGTAGGACCCCAAAGAACCAGACCAACAAGTGAGGAGAGGAGTCCACAGATTATGCAATTTACAGTGGACATTAAATGATCAAAAGGGGGCCTTCCCTCATAGCTCAGTTGTAAAGAATCTACCTGCAACACAGGAGACCCCGGTTCAATTTCTGGGTTGGGAAGATCCGCTGAAGAAGGGATAGGCTACCCACTCCAGTATTCTGGCCTAGAGAATGGCATGGACCGTGTAGTCCATGGGGTCTCCAAAGATTCGGACACGACTGAGCGACTTTCACTTTAAATGATCAAAACTGTTGAAATTTGAGAAACAAAGGGAGGAAAAAATCTTAGTTCATTTTTGCAGTTTAGACAGTGAAACTCTGGCCTAGTAAAATCTATCCATCCTTGTCTAATAGTTCAGAAATGGTGTAGGGGTTTACCTAAGTGTCCTTTTTGCATAACAATGGTTAAGCACTTCCCAGATCTCCAGTTCCCCCTCTGCTTCCTCCCATATCGATTGAGGCACAGAACTCTACCAGCCTGGTTTTTATTCAGCCTCAAAAAGAGTTCCTATTTTAATTGCTTTCTTTTCTTTTTTATCTTTTATCACCAAAAGTCAACCTGTCTCAATTTAAAACACTTTTGCAACTAAATGTCGGGTGGGGGGGGTGTGAAATCAGTTTTTTTTGTTTGTTTGTTTTAAGCAATTGGATCATTTTTGAGCCATCCATCATTTCTGGAGCCTTTTGCCTTCTAGGAAAAACAAAAATAGGGTGTATAAATTGGGTGCAGGCAGTTGGAGTGCCTATATTGTGACTTGGTCCAATTATAATTTGCTTAAAATGCTTTTGGATACCTGTCCATCCCTCAGCTATGCAAGCCTAATTATTTATGCTCTCTGTTCCTTGTCTTACTGCCTGACATTAGCTATAAAACTGCTTTCCCCCTCCTTTCCATACTCTTGGCAAGCAGCTGGAGTGGGAGCTGGGGAGTGGAAGTTGGGGATATTTACATAAATTATTTGGAGTTCTGTGTATTTTATATTTTGAGGCCATGTTGTGTATTTTATTACTCAAGGTGTTCCAGTTTTAATTGTTGGGAAATCTTTTAGGTTGGCTCCTGTGTTGTGTTTCTTTGACGTTTCCCCCCACCCCCCTACTATGCCCCTCTCTCATGCCCTTTTTATTTAAATCTTTTTTTTTTCCTGTCACTGAAGATGTTCCTGGCTTATCTTGTGTATTCCCTGACCCAGCTCTAGAATTAGTGTCTCCGAGGATCCTGATTTCTCTTGTTGGATAGTGATATTGGATGTTAGAGGCCAAGATCTCAAAAAAAAAAAAAAAAAGCCAAGATCTCGGTGCCAGGTGTGCTGCTTGCTGCTGAGATATGTGTCACTGTTTCCAGGCTCTCTCACTGGACAGCACTAGGGAATATATGTGTATTAGCCCATGCATATACACATGTCTATATTTTGGTGCTAGTGCTGTGTTTATGTGCTCTCTCAGTCTCTCAGTCATGTCTAACTCTGCAACCCCATGGACTGTAGCCTACCAGTCTCCTCTGTCCATGGATTTTCCAGGCAAAAATACTGGAGTGGGATGCCATGCCCTTCTCCAGGGGATCTTCCCAACCCTGGGACTGAACCTACATGTCTTGCGTCTCCTGCCAATATTGGAGGGTGGATTCCTTATCACTAGTGCCACTTGGGAAGCCTTTTGGTGCCAGAATCTAACACTAAACGTGACTTTGAAGTAGGATCACTTTTAAAGAAATACACTGTGAAATGGGCAGAAAGATTTAGTGTTTTAAACACAGTGTCTTCTTAGTGCAGGGTAGAATCATTTGTTCCGTAAGTAGAAACGATGCCATAGAATCTTCTACCTGACATGATTACCCATGCACATTTAACCATCCTCACCCTCCCCCATCAGAACACAACTCCCATCATACTTGTGGGGCTTCTATTCTCAGAGTCTCTGCTTGGTGTCCACTCTCTCCTAGGTGCAAGTTGTCAAGAGTCTGGGAACCTGAGGACAATAGAGTATTGGTTGAATGAATTAAAGCACATTCATGTGATCATTAATATTACAGAAAATCATCATCATAAGAAAGTGGTTTTTGTATAGAAAACCTTAACTAAATGAATCTATTACTGCAAAAATATGCCTATGGGAAAATTGTCAGGATATTCACTAAAATGCTATTGCTGTGTTCAGATAGTGAGTTTAGAAGGGATTCTACATTTTCCTGTCTTTTTGTTTGAGTTTTCTAAATTATCCACAATTAGTGCATGCTTTCACAGTAAGAAAAAAATTCTCACCAAACAAATGTAGATACTCCTCTGAAAAGAAGGCTTAACCATACTTTAATTAGATCATAATTTTAGGTGAAGAAACCATAGCCATTAGCGGAAGAAACCAGAAATAGGACTTTAAGGTGAAATTGCTGGATTAAAAGGTTTTTCAGAGCGTGGGGGAATATGAGAAAGGGCAAGCCTTGATAAAAGTAAACCTTTTTTGATACTTGCAAGGGAGCATGAATTTTTTGAAAGCTCAAGAAAAAGTGGAGAAAAAAAAAAAAGCAGTTGCCTAACGCAAACCTCCAGCCTTATGTTTTGGCCTGATGCCCTTGTTGGAAATTTGAAACTATGTCTAGGGAGGGAACCTGGGCACCTTGTAAGGTGGAATGAACTCTTTGTTATTTAATGTGTTTAAATGTAAATCCGTAGCTAGAAGCCAGGCAACTAGGGGCCTAGATTAGAGAGGAGACTCCATTTAGGCCCTTCTATAGAAGGTAAATAGTGGCTCTTGAAAGGTGCACATAGGAGAAATAAGTATGTGTGTTTGTGTGTGTGTGTGTTGAAAGGGAGCTTATGCATAATGACATACTTTGACATGCTTTGTTTTTTGGTTAGATTGTTTCTTGAATTTTAATATTGAATCAGTGTCACTAATTAGCATGTGATTAATTGTTGTCCTAACCAGGAAAGTTTATTTCAGTTCAGTACAGTCGCTCAGTCGTGTCCGATCTTTGCAACCCCATGAACTGCAGCACGCCAGGCCTCCCTGTCCATCACCAACTCCCAGAGTTCACTCAGACTTACATCCATTGAGTCCGTGATGCCATCCAGCCATCTCATCCTCGGTCGTCCCCTTCTCCTCCTGCCCCCAATCCCTCCTAGCATCAGGGTCTATTCCAATGAGTCAACTCTTCACATGAGGTGGCCAAAGTACTGGAGCTTCAGCTTTAGCATCATTCCTTCCAAAGAAATCCCAGGGCTGATCTCCTTCAGAATGGACTGGTTGGATCTCCTTGCAGTCCAAGGGACTCTCAAGAGTCTTCTCCAGCACCACAGTTCAAAAGCATCAGTTCTTCGGTGCTCAGCCTTCTTCACAGTCCAACTCTCACATCCATACATGACCACAGGAAAAACCATAGCCTTGACTAGACGGACCTTAGTCGGCAAAGTAATGTCTCTGCTTTTGAATATACTATCTAGGTTGGTCATAACTTTTCTTCCAAGGAGTAAGCGCCTTTTAATTTCATGGCTGCAGTCACCATCTGCAGTGATTTTGGAGCCCAAAAAAACAAAGTCTGACACTGTTTCTACTGTTTCCCCATCTATTTCCCATGAAGTGATGGGGCCAGATGCCATGATCTTCGTTTTCTGAATGTTGAGCTTTAAGCCAACTTTTTCACTCTCCTCTTTCACTTTCAACAAGAGGCTTTTTAGCTCCTCTTCACTTTCTGCCATAAGGGTGGTGTCATCTGCATATCTGAGGTTATTGATATTTCTCCTGGCAATCTTGATTCCAGCTTGTGTTTCTTCCAGTCCAGCGTTTCTCATGATGTACTCTGCATAGAAGTTAAATAAGCAGGGTGACAATATACAGCCTTGACGTACTCCTTTTCCTATTTGGAACCAGTCTGTTGTTCCATGTCCAGTTCTAACTGTTGCTTCCTGACCTGCATACAGATTTCTCAAGAGGCAGGTTAGGTGGTCTGGTATTCCCATCTCTTTCAGAATTTTCCACAGTTTATTGTGATCCACACAGTCAAAGGCTTTGGCATAGTCAATAAAGCAGAAATAGATGTTTTTCTGGAACTCTTTTGCTTTTTCCATGATCCATTGGATGTTGGCAATTTGATCTCTGGTTCCTCTGCCTTTTCTAAAACCAGCTTGAACATCAGGGAGTTCACGGAACACAAATCTGGTTTACAGTTGGTCCAGATATACCTAAGCTTGAGCCTTTTCTATTCCAAATATCAAATCTTCTCAGGTAAGCGTTAAAGGGAAGAATCTTTCATAATGACTCAAAATTATTTTAAAATTCCTTAGTTTTTTTCCCCCTTAGGTTTCATTTAGGTTTTGTATTTATCATCAGATTTTTAGATCAAGATTTAAATGAATATTTTAAAATATTTTCCTGTATCGTCAATTGCAGTTGAGCACTCATTTAGAACAATTGCTTAAAAACTTGCGGATGAGTAAAAAAAGAGTATTGAGAA
This sequence comes from Aepyceros melampus, assembly GCA_006408695.1. Lineage (NCBI taxonomy): Eukaryota > Metazoa > Chordata > Mammalia > Artiodactyla > Bovidae > Aepyceros > Aepyceros melampus. The sequence continues at coordinate 45,840 of SJXQ01007051.1, forward strand.
CTTTTAGGTCACTGTCACCTCTGCCGTTGTTTGCAGTAAATTGAAAGAATGAATGAACCAGTGGTGAAGGGAAGCAGAAGCGGAACTAATTGCACAGGAGACGGAACGCAGCACAGCACAGGATACCTGTATGGCCTCGGGTAGGCCACTCAGCGTCATAAAACCTCATGGCAGCTTTGCAAAGTAGGTGTTACTAGTATTCTCCCCAGTTTACAGATAAGGAATAAGCAGAGTACGAAGCCCTTAGGTCAGAGCCTGGGCTTTAGAAAGTTCTAGATTAGAGTTGGTTAAGTAAATACATTAACCTGGAGACTGAAAGACCATCTTGTGTCTGTGTTCTTGCCTGTTTTTGAATCTTTCAGCCTCTTGAGAATCAAAGTTGATTATCATGAGTTATTTTCCAGATTAATAATTAAATTCAGATCCTCAATTGACTCTCTTTTTAAAGCTTATTTTTAAAAATGGAGTGTAATTGCTTTACGATGTTGTATTAGTTTCTGCTGTACAATAATGTGAGTCAGCTATAAGTATACCCTCTCCTTCTTGAGCCTCCCCACCTCCACCACCGTACCTCTCTAGGTCATCACCTCAGTTGCTTCTTGATCACTTAATATTGTACATTCTTGGTAAAAACTGTCTTAAAAGAATTCCAAGTAGGCCTGCAGGAGAAGAGAGGAAAAACTATCCCTCATCTGATCTCTACCTTGCTTTAATATGAACTGGCTCAGGTATGTTAATAAAAATGTACTCTCCAAGGTATTTTGTAACAGTATTCCGGAATTCAGAGGGTTGCAGAACAAGGGTGATATTCAAATTCTGGTTCCCCAAAATCTGGAAAGCCCTTTTCTCTAGTCCATGGAGGTATATTTTTTCATTGAAAATTGGGAAAATGAAAGATCTGAGGAAGATTTCTACTTCTGTGTTTCAAGTAAGAAATCTTAAACTTGGCAAATTTATGCATATTTTTGAACTTTCAAAAGCTGAGAAGCTTTGTTTTAGAAAAAGTGTCTACCAAGTGTTTTATTAATACCTGGCCCCCCGAACTTCAGAAAGAGCAGAGGTCTCATCTGTCTCTTCCTTTCTCCCTCACTGCTCTTCCCTTTTTCCCCCTTCCTGGACTGTGTTTCTTGTGCATAAAGAAATGATGTCTGTTTTTTTTAAATAACTTGTATATATTTAATGGAAAGTATGTTTCTTGGTCTTAATTCTCTTGCAGCACTTCTTTTTATAAAAGAAAACTATTACGTTCACTTTAATTATGCATTCACCTAGAGTTCATGTCACACAAATTCATGACATACACATTTTTGACATTTACTGTGGTAGAAATGTATTTAATAATATAAGATAGGGGAAAACTCATTGTCCATTCAGAGAATGGTTGAACGAAATGGCTCCATGCCTAATCTAGTATTCGTGTAGCTGCTAAAAAGAATAAAAAACTTTATGTGCTGATACGGAAAACTCATATATAGCTCAGTCATACTTAGGTTTGAAAAAATGTAATTCTGTAAATGCATGAAAAAGTACTTGATGCTGCCTAAAGTAGTTGGGTCAGTCAAGGGGGGAAATTGGGACTTCAGCATTTTACTTTGTATTCTGTGTGCTAGAATGTTTCAAATGAATAAATTAGTGCATTTTTGCATTTCTGTATTACTATTTTTCACCATTCACACTAGGGATATAGTGTTTCTTTAGTGTAGGTGGATAGAGGACTGTGAAACTCTGAAGAGTTTTTCTTCCTTTAAAAATTTTTTTTTAAACTTTATATTGGAATATAGCTGATTAACAACGTTGTGATAATTTCAGGTAGACAGCAAACAGACTCAGCCATATATATACATCTACTCATTCTCTCCCCATCCACACTCCACTCTCAACTAGACTGCCATGTAACATTGAGCAGAATTCCCTCTGCTATATATACAGTAGGTCCTTATTGGTTCTGTATCTAAAAATTGGTTCTATAGTAGTGTGTACATGTCTATCTCTTTAACTATCCCCTCTCTCTTTCCCCAGTTCCTCCCCCCACCCCGCCCCACAACCATAAATTTGTTGTCTCAGTCTGTGAGTCTGTTTCTGTTTGTAAATAAGTTCATTTGTATAGTTTCTCTTTAGGTTCTTTAGCATGTAAGGGATGCTTTTCCTGTTCCTCCTTTTGAACAGTGAGCTGGTACACATGCCACTGGTCTCCAGCAGCCAGTAGTTTCTGAAACATCAGCCCTTCATTGTGATGTTAATACTTAAAATTTATTGCTCCATTTGCTTCCATTAAAATGTATATGTTTTCATCTCTTTCTCTTGGATATTTTCTTCCTTATTACATGAAAATGGGAAGCCAGTACCAATAAAAGCTACCTCAAAAGCCTTTTGGAAGCAGAGAACCAATTAATAATTAAAAAATAACATATATTGTTGATCATGCTAAAAATATTTTTTTCTCAATCTATTTGATTGAGAAATTTCTCTGTCTATTTGAAAATTCCACATAATGTAAAAGTCTGCTCTAGATTGCTCCAGACTGGGGCTTGGTGATATTTTAGTTGGCCCAGTTCAAACCCTAAACTCATGTGTTTATGGCATCGTCTTTGCCCCTGTACCCTGCAGTGTTGAATGATTCTCTTGAACCTTGTCTATGCCTAAAGGCATTTGGACAGCAGCCACTTTTCTTTTCTTTTTTTTTTTTTTTGATTAATTTTTATTTTTTAGTTTGTTTATGTACACTCGTGGCTGATTCATGTCAATGTATAGCAAAACGAATACAGTATTGTAAAGCAGCCACTTTTCAATGCCACTAACTTTCTTCTAGTGTGCGTCTTCCCCTTCTCCCTGTATCTACGTTTCTTTCTCAGTGTCAGCATTAACTCTGTTTGAAGCTTCTCTTTCTGTGTGTCTATATTATCTGAAAACATTTTTTTTTAAACTTTAGGAAGCAGACTTCATGGGAAGCTGCCTCATTTGACCACCCACAGGGGAAGAGCTCACTGCCCCAACAGTTTTAAGGAATTAGTTATTTTCCACCTTTGTTTTTTTTTTTGAATCCAATTTAGCCGTCTAGATTTTATTCTAATCCAGTTTCTCTCTAGGCCCTTATACAAACTTTAAAATTCGTCCAGTTACCATCAACAAAGGATCTAACATTTTGGGAGCCCATAGTGTGGATACTAACTAGCTGGTCCCTATGTATAATAGCCATCCAAGTTTTGCCCTAGTATCTGATATCTGACTCTAATGTCTTTAGTTGCCCTAAAGCTCTTCCAATTACCATCAACAGAAGAACTGCCATTTCTCAGTACTCTGCTCCTCATTCATTGTGAACACAATCAGAATTGTCTGTGAATACAAACTAGCTAAGTTTTGTCTTACCAAATATTTCACCATAGGCTCCTCTGTAGTCACTGTCAAGCACTTCTGGTTACCATCAACAAAAGGAGCTACATTTTCCGTTTTCCAGCACCAGTTCCTCACCAATGTGACTACTCCCTGACTTGTCCCAGTTAACTAAGTGTGGTCACCCAGGATTTGTCCTATCACAGTTTCACTCTACATCCCTCTGTAGTCTATCTTACATCGCTACAATCGGCATTAGCAGGAGAGCCAACATTTCCTGGGGTCCAGTCCTCTCTAACGAGGGCCCCAGTTGGCTCTCTGGATTTAAGCCTCAGGAGCCAGTTCTTTGTGCAGTTAAGGTGCTAATCCTCTACATGCTGGAGAGGACTCTGTCAACAACCACAGCCTCTGTCTTGATGTCCCTCCCCACTCCATACTCAGTGTTGGCTCTTACTTAGTCCAGATCTACCTAAAGTTCCAAACTTCTGGATATTCTCCCAGTGGCTGCAGAAGTGATGCTCAAGGGTAAAACTAGGACCCTTGTGGTGTATCCGTTGTCCAATAGCTTCTTCCTTTCCTTGCTCCTTCCTATCCTATTGCTTTTTTACTCCCTTATCTCCTTCCCTCCCTTTGTGGATTTAGAAGGGGCATCAGAGAATTTCTCCCAGTAGTGTGAAGCAAGTGCTGCATTCCCCAAACTCAACAGACAATTCCTATGTTCTGATCTCAGCCTGAGAAAGAAGTGACTGGATCACCAAAAGTCAGTCTTGGGTCACTTCATGCTTCAAATATTTTTTTATGGTTTTGATGGCCATGTGCCTTAAAAAAAAAAAAAAGTCCCTTCTCCTCTCTCTGCCTTAACCTTCTATTATGAGCAAAGAAAAAAAAGACACTCCATCTCCCCTCCTGACTCAGCCTACTACCACTAAATATGAAACCAGTCTGTTGTTCCATGTCCAGTTCTAACTGTTGCTTCCTGGCCTGCATACAGATTTCTCAAGAAGCAGGTTAGGTGGTCTGGTATTCCCATCTCTTTCAGAATTTTCCACAGTTTATTGTGATCCACACAAAGGCTTTGGCATAGTCAATAAAGCAGAAATAGATGATTTTCTGGAACTCTCTTGCTTTTCCATGATCCAGCGGATGTTGGCAATTTGATCTCTGGTTCCTCTGCCTTTTCTAAAACCAGCTTGAACATCAGGGAGTTCACGGTTCATGTATTGCTGAAGTCTGGCTCGGAGAATTTTGAGCATTACTTTACTAGCATGTGAGATGAGTGCAATTGTGCAGTAGTATCTCTAAAGAGGTGCTCCAAGTTTCATAGGATAGAGCTAAAGAACATGATTATGGAATCCTGGAATCTCCAAAGTATGAGGGTTCAGGGGTCATTCAGTCATTCAGCTACTCTGCTTAGCCCCACCCACTAAACCTACTTACGTATTGTCCACCTCAACTTTTTCATCCTGGGTGTGGAATTCCACTGACAACCAGTGTGAATGGATGTGTTGAAAGGACATACTTTGTTATTCAAAACTGTTCTTAATTATGCTTTATAATTTTGTAGTTAGGAAACTAAGGTTCTCATGTAGCATTGAGTGAAAAAAAGCAGCATTCAAATTTATATTTACCCTGTCTTCATGCTTAGATAAAAACCTGGATGCCTGTAGACCAGATCTGGAAAGGAGTACAGAACTGAACCATGTGGTTTGTTAAGAGAGTAGGTTCATCAGTAACTGTAGTGTACAAATTTGTTTTCTTTTGTGATCACAATTTTTTATTAATTTAAGTAAAACATATGTAATCAGAAAGTAAAACAAGTCAGAGAAGGAGCTGAAACGGAAGAGAAGGGAGATTAGGAGAACTGCCAAGTAAGGTCAAGTAACTGCTGCAGCTCTGCAGACCCGAAAGGCCTGGTGAGCAAGTGTGGAGTAGGAGGGAGCACAGGGCCTGCCACCACAAGATAGGGACTTGAGCCCTGCTGTGTGAGAAAGGAAAAGCAGCCCCTGACAGCTGCAAGCTGGGCTGGCCTGGCACTCACTGATAGGCAATGGTGTTCTGTAGAATGTTAGCAGTTCTACAAAATCAGCATCAGACAAGGTGTCTGCGATGGAGGGAGACAAAATGAGACCACTCTGTAATCATGTCTGAGCCAGACAAAAAGAAAATGGTGCAAAATGTAAGAATACCGAACGTCCCCTCACTTGGCTTACCACTGCTTACCTACTCATTACAGCATTCTCCCCACTGATCCAAATGATCAAGATACCCAAGGACAGTAAGTCCCTTACATGCAAACCTTCAAGTTGCCCGCTTTCAAAGATGAGAACATGCATTCACATGTCCAGACACGTAAGTGATTCATGGGTCTTTTGTACATTGTCATGTTCATGCAATCCTCTACAAATGGTCATGCTTTTGTACAGAGCCTCTGTCTCCAATTGCTGATGATCCTTCAGCTCTACCATCTTCTATCTCCTCTCCCTCCTTCTGTCAGTAACTCTTGTTGCTTGTTCACTTGCCATGAGCCCCTGTATGCCTGCTGTTGTATTGTACTACAGTACTTATCAAGGTACTTATCATACTAGAAGTATGTACTAGAAGTATTGTACTACAGTACTTATCAAGGTACTTATCATACTAGAAGATTTAAAATGTTTTCTTTTTTGTCTTTGTTTTTTATGTATTATTTGTGTGAAAAGTATTATAAACCTATTTCAATAGAGTACTATATAGCCAGTTGTGTGAGTGGGTAGTACTTGGCTAACTTTGTTGGACTTAAGAACAATTTGGACTTACGATTGTACTCTTGGAACAGAGCTTGTTTGTATATAGGGAACTTACTGTATACAGTTGCCCCATTACCTGGGAGCACTCAATCCAGAACAAAATCATGCTTCATCTAGTCTTCTCCTAAACGTCTAGCATAAGTCCAGATCATAATATGCCCTTCCTAAGAAACTCTCACTGAGAATGTCCACGGCTTTCCATGCTTGCACATGTTCCATCAGACACAGCATTTTTGGTTTATAGATGTGTTCCTGCATTTAACTTCCTCTGGGGTTTTGGGCAAAGAATTCGACCTTGCCATAACTCACTTTTATTTATTTAATGGAGAAGATAATCTCTGGGAGAAAAAAAAATGAGAAATCACTTGTGAAAGTACATTGTAAACCTACAATGTTATATAAACCCTTTACTTCCTCTGAAAACACATTCTCTCACTTCCATGGCTTTACATATGCTTCTCCCTCAGCTTTGAAAAACCTTCCCCCAGCTACCTTCAGACTCTTATTCACAGTTTGGCTCCAGGTGCTGAGGATAGTGGTATATTCCTTTTCCATTGTTGCTGTAACAAATTACTACAAATTCAGTGGCTTAAAACAACATAGATGGTTTTTTTTTTTTTTTTTTTTTTTTTTTTAGTTCTGGAGGTCAGAAGCCCAAAATGGGTTTCACTGGGAAAAAATGAAATTATTGAAGGGCTGTGTTCTTTCTGAGGCCCTGGAGGAGAACCCGTTCTCTTGTTTATTCCAGTTCCTAGAGGCCTGGATTCCTTGGCTTGTGGCCCCTTCCTCTGTTTTCTACACCAGCAATAGCCAGTTGAATCTTTCCTACATCCCAGAACTCTGACCTCTGTTTCTGTTATCACATCTCCTCTCCCATTCTTCTGCCTACCTTTTTCACTTAACAAGGAAGTTTGTGACTACACAGGATTATGTTAATCGAGAATAATCTCCCCATTGCATGGTGTTTAACTTAATCACATGTGCAGTCTCTTTTGCCATATTATATATGATAATATATTCACCCTCGGTCGTAGTGTATGTAATTTGCGGGGTTGAGGGGGCATTTTTTCCCCTACTTTAATTAGCAGTAAGGAAAACAAAGGCCTCATTTTAGTAGTGAGGCCCTCAGTGAAGTGAGGCTGGTTGTGATAAAGAATCTTAGTACGTGAATAAGGTGTGAGAACCAAACTCCGCAGTGGGATCTTCCCTATGACAGTTGCAAATTCCTCAGGTATTGCTGCTAGGACAGGTAGCTTGGTGAAGGCACATTTTATTATCCTGGTCCCTGCCTCCCTATCATCTTTCATTCAGTTGCTTTTTGGCTCAACTTGATGTGTTGGAGCTGGCTCTCATCAATTTTATTTTTAGTGTTGATAGCTTGAAATCGGCCGTAGTGGGAGTATTTATACATGGAAATGGGCAAATACTATAAATCAGCCCCCTGCCCCCACCTCTCAAGAACTGGTTGTCAAACATTTGCCAGCAAACCACTGGAGGTACTAGAGATGTAAGGGTTGTAGAAATGCAATATAGAATATAGACCTAGAGCCAGGCTGCTTGTGTTTCAATCTTGGTTTTGCTGCTATTAGCTTTGATAGATCAGGCAAGTTACTTAACCCTTCTGTGCCTCAATTTCTCCATCAGTTTAATAGGGGTAACAATCTGAAAGAGATGGGAATACCAGACCACCTAACCTGCCTCTTGAGAAATCTGTATACAGTTCAGGAATCAACAGTTAGAACTGGACATGGAACAACAGACTGGTTTCAAATAGGAAAAGGAGTACATCAAGGCTGTATATTGTCACCCTGCTTATTTAACTTATATGCAGAGTACATCATGAGAAATGCTGGACTGGAAGAAACACAAGCTGGAATCAAGATTGCTGGGAGAAATATCAATAACCTCAGATATGCAGATGATACCACCCTTATGGCAGAAAGTGAAGAGGAACTAAAAAGCCTCTTGATGAAAGTGAAAGTGGAGAGTGAAAATGTTGGCTTAAAGTTCAACATTCAGAAAACGAAGATCATGGCATCTGGTGCCATCACTTCATGGGAAATAGATGGGGAAACAGTAGAAATAGTGTCAGACTTTATTTTTTGGGGCTCCAAAATCACTGCAGATGGTGACTGCAGCCATGAAATTAAAAGACGCTTACTCCTTGGAAGAAAAGTTATGACCAACCTAGATAGTATATTCAAAAGCAGAGACATTACTTTGCCAACAAAGGTCCCCCTAGTCAAGGCTATGGTTTTTCCTGTGGTCATGTATGGATGTGAGAGTTGGACTGTGAAGAAGGTTGAGTGCCAAAGAATTGATGCTTTTGAACTGTGGTGTTGGAGAAGACTCTTGAGAGTCCCTTGGACTGCAAGGAGATCCAACCAGTCCCTTCTGAAGGAGATCAGCCCTGGGATTTCTTTGGAAGGAATGATGCTAAAGCTGAAACTCCAGTACTTTGGCCACCTCATGCGAAGTGTTGACTCATTGGAAAAGACTCTGATGCTGGGAGGGATTGGGGGCAAGAGGAGAAGGGGACGACCGAGGATGAGATGGCTGGATGGCATCATGGACTCGATGGACGTGAGTCTGAGTGAACTCCGGGAGTTGGTGATGGACAGGCAGGCCAGGCGTGCTTTGATTCATGGGGTCGCAAAGAGTTGGACACGACTGAGTGACTGGACTGAACTGAACTAAACTGAACAATAATATCTGCCTCAAGGGGGAATTTTGGTGAGAAAATAAGCATTTGGAACAGGGTGTAGTACACAGAAAGCACACATACTGTTTTAGGTGCTGTGGGAGCTAGGGATTTGCTAATTGTCATTTCATGTTTTCACCTTAGAGAAAATACTGAGGATCTCAGCCGCTGGAAGCCTCGTCCCCAGAAGAGCTAGAGAGTAAGGGTTCTGCTTGAGTATGTATCTTTCTTCCTTGAGCTACTTCTCTGCACAGCCCTGAGGACAGTGCATGTCATAAGCGTTTTCAGGCCCTGCCGCTGGTCTGTGCATCTTGTAATTGCCTTGTCACCCTGTGGCACAGTGTCGTGGCCTTCAGAGCTCTTACAGCAGAAAGGGACAGATAGCTGCCAATATCTGCATGAGCATTTGTCAAACATTTGCTTCCTACTTCCATACAACAGGCAAAGGTATACTTAGAATTAGCTGTTTGTGTAAAAGGAGAGTCTAAACCCTGTTTAAAAGGGCGAGTTTAGTGTCCAGGTTGGCCCTATCTGATCGTGGAACCCAGTCATTTTATTATTATAAAGTTACAGGGAATGAATGATACATAGGAAGCAGCACTGTACTAAAAGTCAAGAATTTGATACTTAAATCCTGGTGTTCTTGACTAGAATTTAAATATTTGGTAGTTGAATTAACCTAGGTTATCTTAAAAGGCTCTTTCTCCCAAGACTTATTTTGAAGAAAATTATGAAAGCGGATAATCTAGTTTCCTCAACCATTCCTACTCATTTGAATTCAAAGTATAGGGCAAAAAAAAAAAAAAAAAAAGTACAGGGCAATTTATAACAAAACTAAATAGATGTTTCCTGTAAGAAAACCCTTAGGTGGCAGTCATTATCTGTGCAGCCAGTGAGTTGTGAAGATTTGAAATTATTGGGCAGTGATAAAAGCTGGCTTGCCCTCTGAGTCTGTAGGGAAATTACACGTTTGCTGAAAGCATTGGGTGCAATTGTTTTGGGCAAAGTCTGGTGACAGTGGTCAGAAGGTGGTTTGGTAAAGGAAATGAGCCAATGGCTTCCTCCCATACGGAAATTCTGAGTGGAAAGAAAGCAAAAACTTAATCTTTAAACATCTTATTCACCCAGTAAATGGATCCCAATTGGGAGTGAGTTTTTATACAGACATTGAGGAGATGAGAAGCCCTTGGAAGCCTAAAAGAGGAAGGGGGCAGGATTCTGTGTGATTCTGTTCCCTTCTCAGCTTCTTCTCTTTCACCTTGGAAGTCCCAGTCATTGTTTCTGTGTTCCTTCCTCTTCCCCTTTTCTTTTCCCTCTCTCTCTGTCCCTGAAGTGACTCATTTATGTTCATACTGTATAGTGTCTTTGAGTTACTTGGTGACCTGGGGTCAATAAATTATTGTTTAGTCACCAAGCCATGTCCTACTCTTCATGACCCCATGGACTGCAGCACACCAGCCTTCCCTGTCCTTCATTATCTCCTGGAGTATGCCCAAGTTCATGTCCATTGAATCAGTGATGCCATCCAACCATCTCATCCTCTGTCGTCCCCTTCTCCTGCCTTCAGTCTTTCCCAGCATCAGAGTCTTTTCCAATGAGTCAGCTGTTTGTATCAGGTGGCCAAAATATTGGAGCTTTAGCTTCAGTATCAGTCCTTCCAATGAATATTCAGGATTGATTTCCTTTAGGATTCAATAAATTATTGTTTAGTCACCAAGCCATGTCCTACTCTTCATGACCCCATGGACTGCAGCACACCAGCCTTCCCTGTCCTTCATTATCTCCTGGAGTATGCCCAAGTTCATGTCCATTGAATCAGTGATGCCATCCAACCATCTCATCCTCTGTCGTCCCCTTCTCCTGCCTTCAGTCTTTCCCAGCATCAGAGTCTTTTCCAATGAGTCAGCTGTTTGTATCAGGTGGCCAAAATATTGGAGCTTTAGCTTCAGTATCAGTCCTTCCAATGAATATTCAGGATTGATTTCCTTTAGGATTGACTTGCTTGAACTCCTTGCTGCCCAATGGGCTCTCAAGAGTCTTCTCCAGCACAGCAGTTTGAAAGCATCAACTATTTGGCACTCAGTCTTCTTCATGATCCCACTCTCACATCCATACCTGACTACTGAAAAGACCATAGCCTTTATTGTACGGACCTTTGTCAGCAAAGTGATGTTGGGCTTTATACAATTATCACCTTTATTCATTTGCTAGGGCTGCTGTTACTAAGTCCTACAATTGGAGTGGTGTAAATGACAGAAAGGTGTTGTCTCTCAGTTCTGGAGGCTGGAAGTCCAAGATCAAGGTGTTGGCGTGGTGGTGGACTCCTGAGGATTGTGACCGAGCACCTGTCTCATGCCTTTCCCCAACCGCTGGTGTTTTGCTGGCAGTCTTGAGCATTCCTTAGCTTGTAGATCCTGATCTCTGCCTTCATGTTCACATGGTGTTCTCCCCATGTATGTATCTGTATCTCTGTCCATATTTCCTCTTTTTATAAAATCACCAGTCATGTTGGCTTAAGGCCTACCCCTAAAATGACTTCATTTAATTTGATTGCCTCTGTAAAATACCTTCTTTCCAAAATCGAGTCACATTCTGAGAGTTAGGACTTTAATATCTTTTGTGGTGATGGGGGATGGAAACAGAATTCAACACATAACAGCATCTAAGGCTATGCATGGAGCAATCAGGTGTCTAAATGGTTCAGTAAAGTAATTACAGATGTTATAGAGCATTTCCCATAGGCTGGTCACTTTATACATGACTTAAAAGAAAAAGAAACATGATATATTGATCCCCATTTTATGGATGAAGAAAGCAGGGCTTAGAATAAGTGACCTACCCACAGTCACATGGATAGTACATGGCAACACCAAGTTTCAAGCTCAGGATTAACCTAAATGTCTGAAACTGCAAATGCAATGCATTCTACCTCCAGGATAGACCACTGGACCTAGAATAAAAGTTTTTTCATAGAAAAAGCTCTGTGCTCTTTATTTCATTTTTACTAAGTAAAATCTATTCATCTCTTACTCCATTTCTGACAGTAAAATTGAGCTCTATACACTAGTTGGGCTTCTGTGGTAGCTCAGCTGGTAAAGAATCCACCTGCAATGTAGGAGACCCTGGTTTGATCCCTAGGTTGGGAAGATCCCCTGGAGTATGGCATGGCAATTCACTCCAGTATTACTGCCTGGAGAATCCCATGGACAGAGGAGCCTGGTGGGCTACAGTCCATGGGGTCGCAAAGAGTTGGACACGACTGAGTGATTAAATATACAAACACATAGGCCAATCACCCCTGCTACTGTTTATGATAATATTTTGATGAATTTTGGTAATTGCAGAAAGTCATGTGTACCACCACAGCCTAGAATAGATCCTTCACCCTAAGAAGTTTCCTCCTGGCCCTTTGTAATCAATCCATGCCTGTCCCAACTCCCAGGAATAGGCAGCCACTGATCTGTTCTGTGTCAATTTTGTATAGGCCTAGTTTTTGTTTATAAGTGCTAAAATCCTAAAAGAACCAAGCCTTCATTATTAACCAAAGAAAGCTGAACAAGGAAAGCAGAGAAGAGCCCTCCTTTGCAGTTACAGAGGGAGAGAAATAACTTTTTGTTAAACTTGTTAAAATAGTCTGATTTGGTAAGAGTTAATTTGTAACATCATGCATTGGTCATTTGGAAATATTGGCTGGCTGTCATACAGGTCTGAATGTGGCACATTTCTGTATACAATAAGAGAAATTCACATTTGTTAATATCACCACTGATCTCATCAGAAAAGCCTTTAAGGGTTGGGAAGCTGTCAAGTTCATGGTGGCTGTCAGAAGTTTCCAAAAATTTTAATGTCATCTTTAAAATTTGAATTTTATTATTAGCAACAAACACTGTAAGTTGTTTTCCTTGAAGTGACAGTCTCACTTTATTCATTTTTGAGAAAATGTCTACCAAACACAAATCTGAATAATCTAGTTTATCTGTCAGCTATTCTTTCAAGTAAAAATGTTTCATGCGAAAAGCAGTTCAACTTGCAAATCAAACAGTTGCACAAGTGCTTTCTCTCAAGATAACAATCAGACCTAGGTCTGAGGGAGAAGGGCTCCGTGTGCACTCCTCATTTCATGCTACAGGGTATGTAAGAGACGTGCTCAAGTAAGATACAATCTACTGATGTAGATTGTACATCAGTACAGCAGTTTTTACTGCTTCATCAAGGACATTCGTAAGTGACCTGGCTCCTCCCCCGAGGCCCCAGCACCTGCAAGTGCATAGAGGTGAAGAATGCAATAGCTATTAGCATAGTTTGGTACCACTGTCCTGATTCACACTAAAAAGATATGTTACCCACTGTTGCTTTTGTATCATCAGTGCAAAAAAAGAAAAAATGTTTTAGTGTTACTGGGAAAGTAGTTTTGACTTCATGAAATTCTTGAAGGGGCCTTGGTTCTCCCAAGGATCTGTAAACTTTAAGAACTATCTTTCTAGTGGAGAAAGCAAAACCCAGTAACACATGAATGATGGGCTATAGTGCTATACCAAGTAGATATACTGAAGTCTTGAACACACAAAACAGAAAAGTTTTATAAAAGTCACCTGCTATCCATGAAAATGTGATCAACTGAAGTAGAATTTTAAAAGAAAAATCCAGAACTTCTTGTCTTAACAGATTATAACGCCATCGTCAAAATTCAGATTACAGATGGCACACGGCCTGCCTTATATAGGACATGTTTTAGAGTTAAGACTTTGAGGCATGTTAAGAATCTTAAAGAGTTGTGTAGTAAAAGACTAAGGAGGTGCTCTGCTTCATGAGGATATTTCAGAACTCAACTTCAGCCTGAATTTTCCTGGGCACAGGCTACTGCCAACCAGAAATCAGTTTAGTATTAAAATTTTTTTTAATTATTAAATATTTATATATAAATGTGTACAACACAGATGTAAGTTATAAGGCATAATAATGAAACGAACATTGATGAATTCACAACCTGATCTAAGAGTTAAAGCTGTGCCAATGCTGTTTAACCTGTCAGTTCTCTATTCTACTTTTCCAGGCTGATGTTAACAGGCTGATATTATCTTATATTTCAGACATATTTTTTTTTGCATTTTAGAAAAAGTTTTATCACAAATATCATTAAGTCATATTTTTTATGCTTTATAAATTATTTTTAGACTGCAAGTTTAGTCTTTTAAAACATGTTTTCTTTGTTTCAGTCAGCTTTATTTTTCTAAGTTTCATTCATGTTGCATGTAACTGTGTTCCCTTAGTTTTCATCTCTGTATAATATTCCATTGTATAAATACACCATACTTTATTTATCCCTTCTCTCATCCATGGTCCTTTGGGTCTTCCAAGTGCTTTTCCATCTTGAACAGTGCTTGTATAAAAATAGTTGTACATGTCTCCTGGTACATATGTGTAAGAGTTTCTCATGGAAATATAGCAAGGGGTGAGATCGCTGAGTTGTAAGATACACACATTACTTATCTTTATGTGATAATGTCAAATTATCTTATAAAGTTTCTGGACAAATTTTCAGTTCCATATATGGTATAGAGGTGTGTGTATGTGTGAAAAAAATGTATATATCTCCATTGATTTATTCCTTCCCAATACTTGATATTATCAGACAATGCAGTGAGTGTATAGTTCAGTTCAGTCACTCAGTCATGACCGACTCTTTACAACCCAATGGACTCAGCAGGCCAGGTGTCCCTGTCCATCACCAACTCCCGAAGTCTACTCTAACTCATGTCCATTGAGTCGGTGATGCCATCAACCATCTCATCTTCTATCATCCCTTTCTTCTCCCACCTTCAATCTTTCCCAGCATCAGGGTCTTTTCAAATGAGTAAGTTCTTCGCATCAGGTGGCCAAAGTATTGTCCTTTCACCGTCAACATCAGTCCTTCCAATGAATATTCAGGACTGATTTCCTTTAGAATAGACTGGTTAAATCTCTTTACAGTCCAAGGGACTCTCAAGAGTCTCTTCCAACACTACAGTTCAAAAGCATCAATTCTTCGGTGCTCCACTTTCTTTATAGTACAACTCTCACATCCATACATGACTACCGGAAAAACCATAGCTTTGGCTAAATGGACCTTTGTTGGCAAAGTAATAGTAGGTCAAAACTTTTCTTCCAAGGAGTAAGCATCTTTTAATTTCATGGCTGCAGTCACCATCTGCAGTGATTTTGGAGCCCCCCCAAAATAAAGTCTACCACTGTTTCCATTGTTTCCCCATCTATTTGCAATGAAGTGATTGGACCAGATGCCATGATCTTAGTTTTCTGAATGCTGAGCTTTAAGTCAACATTTTCACTCTCCTCTTTCACTTTCATAAAGAGGCTCTTTAGTTTTTCTTCACTTTCTATTATACGGGTAGTGTCATCTGCATATCTGAGGTTGATATGCATTGATATTTCTCCCGGCAGTCTTGATTCCAGCTTGTGCTTCCTCCAACCCAGCGTTTCTCATGATGTACTCTGCATGGAAGTTAAATAAGCAGGGTGACAGTATACATCCTTGACATAGTCCTTTTCCTATTTGGAACCAGTCTGTTCCATATCCAGTTCTAACTGTTGCTTCCTGACCTGCATACAGATTTCTCAAGAGGCAGGTCAGGTGGTCTGGTATTCCCATCCCTTTCAGAATTTTCCACAGTTTATTGTGATCCACACAATAAAGCAGAAATAGATGTTTTTCTGGAACTCTCTTGCTTTTCCATGATCCAGCAGATCTTGGCAATTTGAACTCTGGTTCCTCTGCCTTTTCTAAATCCAGCTTGAACATTTGGAAATTCACAGTTCATGTATTGCTGAAGCCTGGCTTGGAGGATTTTAAGCATCACTTTACTAGTATGTGAGATGAGTGCAACAAGGAAATGTTTCCTTGATATCTCTGATTTTCTTGAAGAGATCTCTAGTCTTTCCCATTGTACTGTTTTCCTCTATTTCTTTGCACTGATAATTGAGGAAGGCTTTCTTATCTCTCCTTGCTATTCTTTGGAACGGTTATTTACCTGGGGCCAAACTATGATGGAGGTAATGAAGGTAATGGTGACCTCCTTCAAAAGGTCCCATGTATCATTGTTATACTCGGTGCCCCCAACCCTGCAGCAGGCCACTGCCAACCCACGCCTCCACCAGAGACTCCTGGACACTCACAGGCAAGTCTGGGTCAGTCTCTTGTGGGGTCACTTCTCCTTTCTCCTGCTTCCTGGTGTGTACAAGGTTCTGTTTGTGTACTCCAAGAGTCTTTTTCCCCAGTCATGCGTAAGTTCTGGCAGCTCTATGGTGGGGTTAATGGCGACCCCCTCCAAGAGGGCTTATGCCATACCCAGGTCTGTACCCAGAGCCCCTGACCCTGCAGCAGTCCACTGCTGACCCATACCTCCACAGAAGACACTCAAACACAGTTCTTTCTCAGTTTCTGTGGGGGTCTCTGGGTCCTGGTGTGCACAAGGTTTGTTTGAGCTCTCTGAGTATCTCTGGTGTGTATAGGGTTTGATTCTAAAGATGATTTCACCCCTCCTACCATCTTGCTGGAGCTTCTCTGTCCTTGGATGTTGGGTATCTCCTCACAGTCACTCTAGCGCTATGCAGCCACTGCTCCAGCACCTTTATTGACTAGTAGCTAAATGCATTTGTGTGTGTCTTAAAACTATTGTACCCAGGAAATAGGGAAAGACTGAGTCCAAAGATAAATCGCACACACTGTGAGTGTACAGTGGTGTCTAATTGTATTTCTTTGAGATCATCTTTCTATATTCACCATTCTTTTGTCCTTGAAACATCTGCTGATGTCTCACACATTTTTCTGTTGTATCCTTTCTTACTGATTTGTAGGAGTTCTTTATTCTTGGTGTTGATTCTTTGTTAGATGTATGTGTTGCTAATATCATCTCCCAGGTTGTGGCTTGGCTTTTCCAAGTCACTGATATTTTGTTTTCTGGATAGCATTGTTTTGTATTGCTCACATCCATATCCTGAAGTCACAGAGTATTCTGTTAATCCATCTGGCTGAGGCCTGCAATTCAGAGTCAAACTGAAACAACTATTGAGAGTGTCCTAGTCTGCTGGGGCTGCCATAACTAAACACCGCAGACTGAGTGGCTTAAACAACAGAAGTTTTTTCTTGCCGGTTTGGAGGCTGGCGGTCTCAGGTAGGGCTGCCAGCAGGCTTGTCTTCTGGTGAGGCCTCCTTTCCTGGCATTCAGGCCACCTTCTGACTGTGTCCTCACAGGGTCTCTGTGCGTAACAAGGGAGAGTGAGTGCTGGTGTCTCTCCCTCTTTTATGAAAGCATTAGGTCTGTCAGATGAGGGCCCTAGGTAGCTCAGCTGGTAAAGAATCCACCTGCAATGCAGGAGAGCCCAGTTCGATTCTTGGGTCAGGAAGATCCAGGAAGATCCCCTGGGGAGGGGATAGTCTCCCCGCTCCAGAATTCTTGGGCTTCCCTTGTGGCTAAACTGATAAAGAATCCTCCTGCAATGTGGGAGACCTGGATTCAATCCCTGGGTTGGGAAGATCCCCTGGAGAAGGGACAGGCTACCCATTCCAGTATTCTGGCCTGGAAAATTCTGTGAATTATATAGTCCATGGGGTCACAAGGAGTTGGACATGATTGAGTGACTTTCACTTTTTCACTTATAATATCACTTAACTTCTATTACATCCTTACAGGCCTTATCACTAATGCAGTAACACTGGGAGTTAGGACTTCAGCATACAAATTTTGAGGGGATACAGTTCATAAGAGATGGTTATTTATCTTTTTCTTGATTTTCAGGGAATACTTTTATCATTAAGAATTATATTCCCTCATGGTCTTTAGTCTTTATAAGTATTTCAAGGTAAGCAAGTTTCCTTTTTTTTTTTTTAAACAGGTTTTTTGTTTTTATTTTCTGGCCATGCTACACTGCTTGTGGGATGTTCCCTGACCTGTGATTGAACCCAGGCCACGGCAGTGAAAGTCTGGAATCCTAACCACTAGGCCATTAGGGAACTCAGCAAAGTTTCTTTGATTCCTAGCTTGGTAAAAGGGTTTTGTTGTTGTTAAATCATGATTTTATATTAAATTTTATCAAATGCTTTTTATGCATCTATTGAAGTTATTATATGTAAGGTTTTTCTTTTTCAGCCTGTTAACGTGATAAATACATTTATGGATTTTATTGACTTTAACTGTCCTTGCGTTTCTGGTATTAATCCAACTTGGTCAAAATGTACAGTTGACTCTTGAACAACATGGGTTTAAACTGCACAGATCCACTTCTATGCAGATTTTTTTTTAAAGTAAATACATCTCAGTACTACATGATCCAAAGTTCTTTGAATTCATGGGTGTGTAATGATATATACATCAGATCAGATCAGATCAGTCGCTCAGTCATGTCCAACTCTTTGCAACACCATGAATCGCAGCACACCAGGCCTCCCTGTCCATCACCATCTCCCGGAGTTCACTCAGACTCACGTCTATCGAGTCAGTGATGTCATCCAGCCATCTCATCCCCTGTCGTCTCCTTCTCCTCCTGCCCCCAATCCCTCCCAGCATCAGAGTCTTTTCCAATGAGTCAACTCTTTGCATGAGATGGCCAAAGTACTGGAGCTTCAGCTCTAGCATCATTCCTTCCAAAGAAATCCCAGGGCTGATCTCCTTCAGAATGGACTGGTTGGATCTCCTTGCAGTCCAAGGGACTCTCAAGAGTCTTCTCCAACACCACAGTTCAAAAGCATCAATTCTTCGACTGGATCATCGAAAAGTAAGAGAGTTCCAGCAAAACTCTATTTCTGCTTTATTGACTATGCCAAAGCCTTTGACTGTGTGGATCACAATAAACTGTGGGAAATTCTGAAAGAGATGGGAATACCAGACCACATGACTTACCTCTTGAGAAACCTATATGCAGGTCAGGATGCAACAGTTAGAACTGGACAGGGAACAACAGACTAGTTCCAAATAGGAAAAGGAGGATGTCAAGGCTGTATATTGTCACCTTGCTTATTTAACTTATATGCAGAGTACATCATGAGAAATGCTGGGCTGAAAGAAGCACAATCTGAAATCAAGATTGCCAGGAGAAATATCAATAACCTCATATTGACACCACCCTTATGGCAAAAAGTGAAGAGGAACTAAAAAGCCTCTTGATGAGAGTGAAAGAGGAGAGTGAAAGAGTTGGCTTAAAGCTCAACATTCAGAAAACTAAGATCATGGCATCCAGTCCCATCACTTCATGGGAAATAGATGGGGAAACAGTGGAAACAGTATCAGACTTTATTTTGTTGGGCTCCAAAATCACTGCAGATATATACATAGGGCTGACTATAAATTTATATGCAGATTTTTTATTTCTGAGGGAGAGGAAGATGCTCCACTCCCCAAGTTGTTCAAAGGTCAACTATATTATCATTTTCTGGGTTTGTTATATTAATGTTTTGTTTGAAATTTTTGCAGTTATGTTCATGAGTGGCTTTATGTTGATTGGTTTATAATATTCCTTTCATATGGCTCAGAGGTTAAAGCGTCTGCCTCCAATGCGGGAGACCTGGGTTCAATCCCTGGGTCGGGAAGATCCCCTGGAGAAGGAAATCGCAACCCACTCCAGTATTCTTGCTTGGAGAATCTGATGGACTGAGGAGCCTGGTGGGCTGCAGTCCATGGGGTCACAAAGAGTCGGACACAACTGAGTGACTTTACTTACTTACTTGTTTGATTTGATCTTGAGTTTATACTTACTTCATAGAATGGATTGGAGAAGTATATCCTCTTTTTCTGTTCTCTAGAAGAGACACTGTAGTATAGTGCAAAGGACATGGATTCCCAAGGTGCCAGCCTATGTGTTTATGAGTTTTGTAGCTGTTATTGCCAGGTACTGTGAGAATAACTTGGTGATGAGGCCAATGGGCCTGTAAAACCCAAACTCAAATTCCTTTTCAGAAATCCCCAAATGATAAGGTCCATTAAGTTAAAAGCCTGGAAAAATAATATGCTTATAAGCCTTTTTTTTTTTAAAAAAAAAAAAAAGCAGGTACTGCTTACTGTTGAGGGCTTCTCAGGTGGCACAGTGGTAGAGTGTCTGCCAGTGCAGGAGATGCCAGAGACAGCGGTTTGATCCCTGGGTTGAGAAGATCCCTGAAATAGGAAATAGCAATCCACCCCAGTATTCTTGACAGGGAAACTCAATGGACAGAAGAGCCTGGCAGGCTCTTACATGGACTTGCAAAGTGTAGGACATGACTGAGTGTGCGCGCGTGCACACACACACACACACACACACACTGTTGACTGTCACTGGTTATCATCCCCAAGTCCTAAATTTTCTCAGTGTTTCCATTTTAATTATAAGTTTAGAATATTATAAACTTTATAAATGTCAGTGTCAAACTTTAGACATGATTCAGTATTCTTATAAAATGACTATGGAATGTTTAGCTACTTAGTGTGACAACTGGATGCCCACAGGGGTCTCTTTCCAGGAAGCCAGATGGGATGTAAAGAAGAATTTTTAGCAATACAAATAAAAGAAAAAAACCTATAGGTATTTATGTAGATTTCACTTATGTGTATTTCTCTAGCTAAGAGAAACCGAATCTTTATTTGTTGGCAAAACTATCTTTAGAGCTTCAGGACAAATGGATGTTGGGGAGAATATTGTAAGATAATTTACTAGTGTTCTAGTGCTTTATTTTTACTATGCCACCGGTCCTCTATTTTTACACAGAAGGTGACAAATGTAACAGCAAGGGGAAACCTCACTTTTTGGCTGGCAGGAACAGATGTTGAAGGGTTCAGAGGTGCAATTGGCTGGGTTTTTTCAAATTCTCACATCTCATAATTTTAAATGATGCTCAAACAGAAGTTGCCCAATGAAGATGACATTCTGAAACTTGAGAATTCCAAACGGCAAAGTTTCTATGTTTTTAAAATTAACATTATTTATATTAAAAGCCCCTAGTAATGGAACTCTTGCCATATCTTTAAGCACAGAGATTTTTCCCTGAGCTGTGCTCAGTGTACTAATAAGCCCATTGGAGGAATTCTTTATTCTGTTACAGTGTTTTTGACTTCTATCATTTCTTTTTGGTTCTCTCTTAGACTTTCCATCTCTATGCTTGCTTTACCTATCTGTTCTTCCATGTTTTCTATGTTTTCCATTAGAGCTCATAGCGTAATAATCACAGATATTTCAAATTCATGGTCTGGGGATTCTAACATCTCTGCCATAACTGAGTCTGGTTCTGTTGCTTGCTATGTCTCTTCAAACTGTGTTCTTGCCTTTTGGTATGCCTTGTAATTTTGTTGAAAGCCAGTCGTGATGCACTGAATGAAAGGAACTCCAACAAATATACCTTTAGTGATATGGTGGTAAGGTGTGGAAGTAAGGGCAGTGTTCACTAGTCCTGTTATCAGGTTTCAGTCTTTTACTGAGCCTGTGGCCAGGGCTGTGAACCCCACAAGTGCTTCTCTTCCCGCCCCTTCAACTCCCCACCTCCTTAGGTGGGACAGGAAAGAGGTATTAGCTAGCTTCATCAACTGGAATAACAAAGGATACACTGCATAAATCAATTATAATAAAGAATCTAGTTCCGGTGGGAATGGATGTTAATAATGTATGGGGTTAGGAACAACAGGATATTGTGGGACAACCATGTTATTTATTTCTTGGAGGGTTTTCTCATTGATAAAATGAGAGTATTACAGAGGTTAGTACAAGGGAACAGTGAGGCCGTGAGCCTTGTGGTATTTTGTTATGGATTTTATCAGTGCGCCTTAAAGGGTACTGATTAATTCTGGGAAGAGGTTTGGAGGGATCTGTTTAAATCTTGATGGAAGGTCACCTGTGAATTTTGTCATCATTAATTGGATATTTTGCCCATAGCAGAGTTGGTAGCTGATTCAATGGGGACAAATAAGCAGCGTTTCTAAATCAGGTCCAGTACTGTCAGAGACAGAACAAATGAAAGATGGCAATGGATCACTTAATCCACCTGGTTGGGTACTTCCATGACTACTGTCAAATACTAGAGTTGCTCCTCCCCGTGAGGAAGAAATTCCAGCATGGTACTTTTCTGAGAAGTCCCTTGGCCTAATAAATGAGTGGGCAGAAAAACTGAGGAGGATATGGTGTGTATCTCTCAAAGGACCTAAACAAAAAGCTAGTGATTGCTGAAGCCTGATCATATAAGTTAACTGAATGATCTCCCAGTTTTTATTCCAGAAAACTTATAGGGTTTAATCGAATCAGTGATTTTCATCCAGTGCTACGCCTGGTCTTACCAACAAGCGTACAAACTATCTGAGGTAAGTCGGAAAGACCAGGCTGATAAATCTGAATGATGATATTAGACTCGTCAGCCAATCAGTGAGAACATGTGATTACTTTGAAAAAATCTTTGCCTATGGCTCACAGTTAAGTATTAGTTAGGGCGTGTAAGAAATTAAGGACTTAGCTTCGAGGTCCTCAGAAGGCTGCGTTTTAAGAGATATGTCCTGATAAGTTCAGTAGGAAAAGATGTGGGGAGAATTTCAACAAAAAAAGACAACTTGAATGAGAGACCAATGTGGGGAAGCTGAGAGCTTGGAGGAGGTGTAGACAGTGTAAGAGAAAGGAGAAAGATGGGTGTGAGCACAGGTCCAAGGGGGAAGAGCTGGAAGTTTCAGGAGCCATTTCCTCTTTCCTTCCTCTTTTATCTCAGTTAAACTTAAAATTTTATTTTGCAGAGAAGCAAGTTTAGACTCCTGATGACATCGAGAGGACTCAAAATACCAATCGAAATAAACATTCCACCAAGTTCTGGACATTTTTGAGCAGTTATAGTCCAATTTGGGGTTTTTGGAAAATTAATCAAAAGTTCCCCACAATGATCATCAGTATTCTAAACTGTCTTAGATCAAGTCACTTAGTTTAGTTAGAAATACCCAAAAGGAAGGCTTTCAATTCTTAAATGTAAAATCAGCTGGACACCCCATAGGGGAGACACCTTCAAAATCCTTAGATAACTGAGATCCCATTTCTCAGAGGGTTTTTTTTTTTTTAATAGAGTAAAAGATCAAATTTTAGACAGCTCATAGAGCTCAATTTAAACCACTTGCAAGCTTAAATACTAGCTGATTTTAAAAAAACAGTTGGTCCCCTAGAAGCTGGGTCAAAGACTTTCTCAGCTGATTTCCCAGAATATAGCCTCTTCCAACAGAATAGGCTAAAGGCTGAAAACCCAACACAAAATAGGCTAATGGCTGAAACACCTGCACTGGGCTTTTTCACATTTACAGAGCTTTTTCAGTGAAAAAGCCCAGTTTCCAAAGAAATGGGCTGAAGGTATTTTCACATAGCTTCGCCCTCGTGGGTCAGAGAGTGAAGAATCCGCCTGCAATGCAGGAGACCCAGGTTCAGTCCCTGGGTTGGGAAGATCCCCTGGAGAAAGAAATGGCTACCCACTCCACTGTTCTTGCCTGGAAAATCCCATGGACAGAGGAGCCTGGAGGGCTACAGTCCAAGAGGTCTCAAAAGGTCAGACACAACTGAGCAACTAACACTACTACGCTACTACTGCTAGAAAAAGTCAGATCTCAAAATCAGATTAAAGTACCACATTCGTGCTTGCATATAGAACAAGGCTTCAGCCAGAAAGATGAAAACTTAAAATCAATCTCAGATGAAACCTGGAGAGCTTCACCAGTATATTTTCCTTAGTAATTAAAGGAAAAAAAAAACAAAACTGGAATGCTTCAAACACAAAGAGGGCATTACTCAGGTCCAGGAGAAAGACCCACTTTCAAACTCCAGGGTCAATGAGAGAAACAGTGAGCAACAGTGGATCCCACACCTGTTTGCTCACTGGTCCCAGAGTCTGCGGATCTACTTTGCTCCCTAAAATGCTACAAAAATACTAACCAGAATAAACAGGCTCCAAAAGATATATATATATATATTAAAAAAAAAACAAAACTGAATCATGTGCAAGTTCCCGCATGGCAAGGGGAAAAGAAAGTATTTACAGAGAGGAAAAGGAATTTGAGAGGGCTATAGTAAACGAAGAGTCCATGGCATTTCAAGGGCTGAGTCTAGCTTAGTGTGAGTACGTATTTAAAAAAAGGAGTTTGTGCCAAGGTGCCATGGTGTTTCAATACTTTATTAAAAATAATGTTCAGAAATTCAGAATAAATATGATTTAAACACATAGAAGATATGCAAAGTTTTTATCTCATTATTTCTTCACTCATTCGTTTGTTCTTTCGTTCGGTACTAATCGTTTTCAGATTAAAAGACAAGGGTCCATCATTTTCAACTGTACAAGTCGTTTTCTTATGTGTGTTTCTGCCTGAGAAGGAGAAAATGTATTTTATAATCTCAACCGAGCTGGCTGCCGTCTATGGGGTCGCACAGAGTCAGACACGACTGAAGTGACTTAGCAGTAGCAGTAGCAGCAACCAAGCTGATAAGATTCATTTATATTTCTGACAGGTAAAATACATGCTGCCTTTTTTTTTTTTGTATTTCCTTTGCTTAAATCTAGCAAATAATTTGTTTGAGACTTGCTTTTAGAACTTAAAATCTCCCAGTTATCCTGATGGGCAAGTGTAGGAAATAGTTGATGAATCATTAATCATTTTATAATCATTCTGTCAAATAGTATATTGTAAAAAGTCATAAACTAGAATTAGTAAGATGTTACCAAATTCTTTTGAAAATACTATTTTTTGAGAATGGGCAACCATCCACTACATTATTAAGTTTATAATCTAAACACAGAGACACTGAAGAGTTCAGATCATTGATTTAATGACAGAAAATGAATTCTCCCAAATGATATTAATCTCAACTGCAGTAGCTATTTTCCAAATTCAGGTCCTGTAACAAACTTGCTGTGCTTACACTGTGAAAATGAAATGGATTTTTTTCAACAAGCACATCATAATCCGTGCATCCAAGTATGTGTTACTACTCAAAATAGTCATGTTAAATTATTTTCAATTTATTGCAAAAATGTTACTATTCCTCCAAACATTTGTTATAGCAGGACTAAATATAAGTCTCTATTTCTTCACATTGATCACTGAGGAAAGGTTTTGTATCTCTCCTTGCTATTCTCTGGAACTCTGCATTCAAACGGGTATATCTCTCCTTTTCTCCTTTTCCTTTAACCTCTCTTCTTTTCCCAGCTATTTCTGAGGCCTCATCAGACAATCGTTTTGCCTTTTTACATTTATTTTTCTTGGGATGGTCTTGATCACTGCCTCCTATACATATAAACAAGTAAGAGTAGATCAGTCTAAATCGTTTCTGCTCAACGAAGGAGACCACCAACAAAATGAAAAGGCAGATTACGGAATGAGAGAAAGTAGTTGCAAACTGCATATCTAATAAGAGGTTAACGTCAAAAAATGCAAGGAACTCCTAGCACACAAAGCAAAAAACAAACCAATTAGGGCATGAATAGACATTTTCCTGAATCAGACATACAAGTGGCCAGCAGGTATATGAAAAGGTGCTCAACATCACTAATCATCAGGGAAATACAAATCAAAATCACAATGAAGTATCATCTCACACCTGTTAGAATGGCTATCATCAAAAGGGCAAGAGATAGAAAATCTGGCAAGAATGCAGAGCACACTACTGGAGGGACTGTAAACTGGTACAGCCACAGTGAAAACAGTATGGCGTTTCCTGGAAAAATTAAAAATGAAAGTCGCTCAGTCGTGTCCGTCTCTTTGCGACCCCATGGATCAGTCCATGGAATTCTCCAGGCCAGAATACTGGCATGGGTAGCCTTTCCCTTCTCCAGGGATCTTCCCAACCCGGGATTGAACCCAGGTCTCCCACATTGCAAAAGGATTCTTTACCAGCTGATTTCCTTAAGATAGTAAATGAAGAACTATGATATGATCCAGCAATCCCACTTCTGGGCTTCCAAAGGAGACTTTCCAGGTGGTGCTCTTGGCAATGCAGGAGAGGCAAGAGACGTAGGCTTAATCCCTGGGTCAGGAAGATCCCCTGGAGGAAGGCATGACAACCCACACCAGTATTCTTGCCTGGAGAATCCCAGATGGAGGAGCCTGGCGGGCTACGGTCCATGGGGTTGCAGAGTCAGACACAACTGAGCGACTGAGCACGCACAGGAAAAACTAATAATCTTTTCACCAAATATAGTGTAATACCCTGGAAAATGATTTTCCTCAAGGAGGGTAGGATGAGCCTTTCACTTCTAGGTGTTGCTTTTCTGCAGTTGTTGCTGCTTCCATTACAAACTTCATATGTCAGTAAGACAAGAATCATGTACAATTCAAACTTAGGCCTCCAGCTTCCCAACTACATATCTTTATAAGCAGCACAGAAATAATGAGTGGCAGAAGGTGAACCTGTCTCTAGCTTCAGACTAGACAATGAACTAGGTGGGTTATAATTACAATAAAACCTTGATGTTGTACATAGAGTAACCTACAATATTTTCCCTTTTCTGTTTGGCAAGTGAAATTTTATGCTCAATTTTTGGATAAAAAGGTCAAAATCTATTGTATGAAAAATCTGCTGCTGTTTAGTTGCTCAGCTGTGTCCAACTCTTGCAACCTGACGGACTGTACCCCAGCAGGCTCCTCTGTCCGTGGACTATCCCAGCAAGAATATGGAGCGGGTTGGCATTTCCTTCTCCGGGAGATCTTCCTGACCCAATGATTGGACCCACGTTTCCAGCACTGGCAAGTGGATTCTTTAGCACTGAGCCACCAGGGAAACCAGTATGAAAGAAAGGTCGATGTGGGTGCTTTTAAAATTTTGATATGCATACTAATCACTTAGCGATTGTGCTAAAATATATGTTTTATACAGCATATCTAAGTAAAGGTTTGAGTTCTGCATTTCTAACAAGCTCCCAGGTGAGGCTGATGCTGTTCTAAGAGTTCTAACTGCATAACCCACTTTCTGGCCTTATTATCTAAGTCTGGCGAAATACAGGCTAGTCAGAAACATCTCAAATTATGATTTCACCAAGCTTCTGAGGAACTTTCTAATAGATGATGTTTCTGTAGATGTGGGAGATAGGGATATGTCTGTCTAAACAGATCCTCAGGTGGTTCTAACGGCCAGCCAGTTTTGGGAACCGCTGCCTAAATTACAACTCAAACAAATCTGATGACACCAGAATATTCACATAAAACCCAAATAGCAAATCAACTTGTCTCTGTTTACCACAGAATCAAAAGGTCCAGTCTTCCACACTGTCAGTTCTCTTTATGAGCTTTGAACTCCCATAAAAGAATTAAATGAAGTCCTTAGATACCTGATGCGAAGGAAATAACATTATTTTCTAAGTAGAAAATGAACAAAGTACCTGGGTATATAGTTGTTTTAAAGGCACTTGAGTCCAGAGCAGGAGGTGCTGTAATATTCCCTGAAATGGATAGATATGCAGTTTCCAAGTCAATTATTTTCATTTTAATCCAAGGCTTTAAAAGAATCAATAGTGCCAAGTATAAAATGTATTAGCATGTGCCATTCTAAGGTAGGTGAGAAAACGAATTTGCAAGTGTCTTTCTCTAACCAGGGCTTTTTAATCACCTCTGTTTCCTTTGACAGGAGGATGTATTCCGGGACTTCAGAAGAGCTTTGTGATTGAAGTCAGTTTTTTAATGCTAAAATGCTAGTAAGCCAAATTTTTAGCTTGTACAGAATTGATTCACTGACAGTAATAGTCATATTATTTTGAATAATAACACATACCAATTTTGAATGCCTAAAATATACTAGGCTCTAGGCTAAAAACATTGTACTCACATAAATTAGCAAGTATAGAACTAAGAGCTATTGCAAAATTACTAATATTAGAAGCATTTTCTAAATAGGGGAAGTGGAGGTTGGAGAAGCTGCCCATCTTGTGCTGTGTGTGTGTTAATCGCTCAGTCGTGTCTGACCCTTTGTGACCCCATCGACTGTAGCCCGCCAGGCTCCTCTGTCCAAGGGGATTCTCCAGGCAAGAATACTGGAGTGAGTTGCCATACCCTCCTACAGGGGATCTTCCCAACTCTGGGAGTGAACCCAGGTCTCCCTCATTGCAGGCAGATTCTTTACCATCTGAGCCACCAGGGAAGCCCTTATTTTAATCCATACCTGTGTACATCATATGCAGATAATACAAATTCCACTATGACTTTCAGAAATCTGCGAATTGATAAAGCAGAAGAGGAGGCCATGTCAATTTCACAAAATTAAAGAGCTGTCATAGCATCAGTGATCCCAGCTTTTAAGAAACCAGGGAAGTCGTTTTCTCTCTGCCAAAACACATGAGGATGCAGATCCTTTAAGACAGGAAGCCTAGTGTTTTTGCTTCACTTCAACTTTTAAGTCAGATCCCAGATTACAGCCTATCAGATAAATAGACTCCCAAATGAAAAAAAAAAAAAGTTCATAACCACTACTCACTGTGTTACTAGGAGAAAAAGTTCCACCAGATTAGAGCAGCTTCGGGAGCTTAGCAGGAAATGTACAAAGTTGTGTAGGAAAGTCTGCAGAAGTGGTAAGACCAACCAGGGTGAATGCCCCAAAGAAGAGAGCTCCATGCTGATAAAATAAAATTTCTGAAGGCATGTCTGAGGCTTGTTAACACTGCTAAAGGGACTTATAAGAAAGGATTCCAGAAAGACTACCTTGGGAAGAGACAGGGACCACTTTGGAAAGCTGATGTTTGGAAGTGCTGTTTAGAGGCATCACCTGCCAGTAAATGAAAAAGAAGAATGGAAATGGTTGAGAGTATGATCCCATTGAAACAGATTTTAAAAATTAGAGCAGTCCTGACCACAGAAAGAGCATCCTCTACAAAATAAAGTGCTCTTCACATAGCAGCGGAAAGAATCTTTGAAAGGAGAAAAATGATCAGAAATAAAGAGAAAAGGAATTAGAAACACAATGAAATAAATAAAAGTCACACGAAGAAGATTGTTGCTTTAGCTTCCTAGGGTGGTTAGACCAAAAACTACAAACTGTGTGGCTCATAATAACAGAACACTATGGTCTCTTAGTTCTGGAAACCAGAAGTTCAAAATCAGGGGGGCTACACTTCTTCTGAAATCTTTGGGGAATCCTTCCTTGCTTCCTCCTAGCTTCTAGCGATTTGCATGTAACCTTTGGTTTTCCTTAGCTTTTAGCTGTGGAGAAGGCAATGGCACCACACTCCAGTACTCTTGCCTGGCAAATGCCATGGACAGAGGAGCCTGGTGGGCTGCAGTCCATGGGGTTGCTAGGAGTTGGACACGACTGAGTGATTTCACTTTCACTTTTCACTTTCATGCACTGGAGAAGGCAATGGCAACCCACTCCAGTGTTCTTGCCTGGAGAATCCCAGGGACGAGGGAGCCCGGTGAGCTGCCATCTGTGGGGTCGCACAGAGTCGGACACGACTGAAGTGACTTAGCAGCAGCAGCAGCAGCTTTTAGCTGTGTTAAAACTCCAATCCCAATCTTAATTGACTTGAAATAAATGGCATTCTCTGAGTGTCTCTCTGTCTTCACACTGCTGTCTTCTTATTAAAAAAAAAAATCAGTCATATTTGATTAGGGACCCACTGGGCTCTAGCAAGACCTCATCTTAAATAATTACATCTGCTCTGACCTTATTTCCCTGTAAATTCATATTATATGGTACTCAGTGTTAGGACCTCAGCATAGCTTTCTTGGTGGGGAGGGTATAATCAACTTACAAAATCATATATATGTATATGTGTATTTTTCTCTGAAGAGGAAATCTAACAATTAAATACAAGTATCTAAAACCATGAGGAGGAAATGGCAACCCACTCCAGTATTCTTGCCTGGAAAATTCCATGGACAGAGGAGGAGTCTGGCAGGCTACCCACGGGGTCTCAAAGAGTCACATACCACTGAGCACACACACAGATACACACATACGCATCTAAAATCATAATTCAAAATTCAAGAAATTTTCAGGAATAAAAAATGGTATATATACACTACAAGCAGGTACATGGTAAATGACGTGGTAAAATGACAATAATGTTAACTCTGACCAAAAAAAAAAAAGCTACTTAGAAAGAAAATTATCTTGCACACATGAGCACATTGACCTCCAGGAATAGTCACACAATATGTACGAGGTACTCAAAGCAATGAGTGTACACATTAAATTTTCATCCAGCTTAGATGAACTTAAGTACCTAAACTATTTGGAAAGTGCAGAACAGGGGAATTATTGTACCCATGTGTTCTTCTTGAAGAATTTCCTACAGGAAATCTCCACTTAACCAATAAATAACTGGAGAAACTTCACTAAAATAGCTGATGGTGAGCAGTGGATTTATTTATCTAGCGACCTAACACTAAAACAAAATTGGGGATTGGTGTTTTCAAAAAATACCCATAAGGTCTTTGATATCCCTCTTTTTAAGAGGCCTGACTCTCTTCCTACTGGGTGAGATCTGGACTTAGTGAATCCCTACAAAAAGAAAACAAAAAAGCAGAAGTGACCATATGTGACTTTGGAGAGTAGGTCATAACAAAAAGAAAAACATGCCTTCCTCTTTCTCTTTTTTCTCACTCATTCTTGGAAAACCACTGCCATGTCATGATACTCAGGCAGCCCTGTGGAAAGACCCAGGTGATACGGAAATAAGCCTGCTGTCAACAGCCAGCCAGCAGCTAAGGCTTCCTGCCAACCTTTGAATCAGAAGTTCCAACCGGGTCAAGCATTCAGATGATTCAGCCTTAGCCAAAATGCCGAGTGTAACCTCAAGAGAGCACTCAAGATAGAATCGAGTTAATTCACTTGTGGATTTAAAAACTAGGTGGATAACAAAATTTTGATGTTTGAAGTTGCTAACTTTTGGGTAATTTGTTACACAGCAGTAGACAGCAATTACAAGTATTCACAACAATCAAGGGGAGTGCTCTCAAAGATGTTGCTCAGTCGCTCAGTCGTGTCTGACTCTTTGCGACCCCATGGACTATATAGCATGCCAGGCTGTCCATCACCATCTTCCAGAGTGCTCAAGTTCATGTCCACTGAGTCAGTGATACTATCTAACCATCTTATCCTCTGCTGCCCCCTTCTGCTTTAGCCTTCCATCTTTCCCAGCATCAAGGACTTTTCCAATGAGTTGGCTCTTCGCACCAGGTGGACAAAGGATTGGAGCTTCAGCTTTAGCATCAGTCTTTCAATAAATATTCAGGGTTGATTTTCCTTTAGGATGGACTGGTTGGATTTCCTTGCAGTGCAAGGAACTCTCAAGAGTCTTCTCCAGCACCACAGTTCAAAAGCATCAATTCTTCTGTGCTCAGCTTTCTTTATGGTCCAACTCTCACATCCATACATGACCATTGGAAAAACCATAGCTTTGACTGCACAGACTTTTGTCACCAAAATGATGTCTTTGCTTTTCAGTACACTGCCTAGGCTTGCCATAGCTTTCCTAGCTCATATAGTAGTTGAATGAAAATTTTGGTGCAGCTCAGGAACCTGGCAGTGGGAAAACCTGGAAGGACTCTGAGGAGATGGTTAGTGAAAGTCTAGGGTGCTTTGAGTAGCCTGTGAGTAGAAGTCTATACTTTGAAGAGGCTGCTGGTGAAAGTTGAAGGGAGTTGAGGAAGACGTGATTGGAAACGGAAGGGAAGGAAAGGATGTCTGTGTTCCCTGGTGACAGAAAGTTGAGCGTTACTTTGATTTGCCTTTATGTTGAAACTAGAAAATGTATCTAATTAATTATGTGATCTGGCAAAGGCTAACCATATTATTAAAATTGCCATTTGGTTTATTCTTTTTTTTATTTTTGCCACTTTATTTTTTTAATTGAAGTGTATTTGCTTTACAGAGTTTTGTGGTTTTCTGTCAAACATCACAAATCAGCCAGAGGTACACCCATGAGCCTTCCCTCCCAAACCTGCCTTTCATCTCCCTCCCTCTCCCACCCCTCTAGGTTGTCACAGAGTCCGTCTGAGTCCCCATACAGCAGATTCCCATTGGCTACCTATTTTACATATTGTATGTACATTTCTCTGTTACTCTCTTCATACACCTCACCCTCTCACCTCCCCTCCCCCATGTCCTTAGGTCTGCTCTCTATGTCTGTTTGTCCACTACTGCCCTGGAAATAAATTCACCAGTACCATCTCTCTAAATTCCATATATATGCATTGGTATACATGGTTACCTTTCTCTTTCTGACTTACTGCACTCTGTATAATAGGCTCTAGGTTCACCCACCTCATTAGAACTGACTCGAATGCATTCCTTTTTATGATTGAGCAATATTCCATTGTGAATATGTACCACAGCTTCTTTACCCATTCATCTGTCAATGGACATCCAGGTTGCTTCCACGCTCTAGCTAGTGTAAATAGTGCTGCAATGAACATGGAGGCACATGTGTCTCTCAGTTTTGGTTTCCTCAGGGTGTATGCCTAGGAGAGGAATTGCTGGGTCATATGGCGGGTTTATTCCAAGTTTTTTTAAGAATCTCCATACTGTTCTCCATAGTGGCTGTATCAATTCACATTCCCACCAACAGTGCAAGAGCGTTCCCTTTTCTCCACACCCTCTCCAGCATTTATTGTTTGTAGACTTTTTGATGATGGCCATTCTGACTGGAGTGAGGTGATATCTCTTTGTGGTTTTGATTTGCATTTCTCTAATAATGAGTGATGCTGAGCATCTTTTCCTGTGTTTGTTAGCCATCTGTATGTCTTCTTTGGAGAAATGTCTATTTAGGTCTTTTTCCCACTTTTTGACTGTGATGTTTGTTTTTCGATATTGAGCTGTATGAGCTGCTTGTATACTTTGGAAATTAATTCTTTGTCAGTTGTTTCCTTTGTCATTATTTCTCCCATTCAGGATTGTCTTTTCACTTTATTTGTAGTTTCCTTTGCTGTGTAAAATCCTTTAAGTTTAATCAGGTCCCACTTGTTTATTTTTGTTTTTATTCCCATTACTCTAGCAGGCGGGTCATAGAAGACCTTGGTTTGATTTATATCACTGAGTGTTCTGCCTATGTTTTCCTCTAAGAGTTTTATAGTTTCTGGTCTTACATTTAGGTCTTAATCCATTTTGAGTTTATCTTTGTGTATGGCATTAGAAAGTGTTCTAATTTCATTCCTTTGCATGTATCCTTGAAGCTTATAATGAAGTACAAGAGTATAGAGATGAGAAAAAAAGAACTGTTAAATCAAAAGGAACCAAGACTTTCTGGCTTGAAGATTCCTGACCTCACTAGGCTGCAAATGATGCTAAAAGTAAGAAATGGCTTCCAAATAGAGATGCGATTCGGAGCACTGCCAAGAAAACTTGGTCTGTGATGAAGCAAAGAACATGGCTTCAACCTTTATTAAAACTATTCCTGAAGGCTGCCAAGGGTGCAGAGCTGGTGCCTAAGGGTACTAGGCCAGAGAGCAATAGGGTATGTTTGACTGAGGCGAATCTCCCAACAAGGTATTTCCAAGAAGCTTAAGGGATCTCTCTCTCAGCTATCTCAGGAGGAGTTTAAAATAGAGAAGGGGCTTATCCCAAAGAGATTTGTGTGCATGTGACTTGGGGGGATGGTCTTTATCTAACAGAGTGAATCCTTACTAAGGTTCACAGGAAACCCACAGAGTTTTTAACAGAATTAAGTTTTCAGAAGCACTTCCAGCTTGGAATAAAAAGGACAGAAATGACACTTAATGAACGTGGTCTTTATACCCACAAATTTTGGCATTGAGATGCTTGAAAAACTATACAGCAGTAAAAATGAGTTACCATTCTTGGAAAAAGAGAATGACTCAGAGGGTAGAACAACAGCCCAGATTGTTCAGCCAAGAGGAGCAGATAGGAGGAGAACTGAGTTCTCATCTAGGCATTTCCAACCTTGGCCCAGATGAATTTTCAGAATGTTTCCCTTTTTATACAGAAATTTCTGAAATCTTATTTTAATGCTTCTTCCACCATCATATGACTGACATATAAAAAGGAACATACTTATCTCTTTAGTTGCAGGCTTTCAGATTCAGAGAAACTGTACTTAAGGAGCTGAACTAAAAGAACTATACCTAAGGAGTCTCAGGTGAACCTGGATCTGATTTCAATGACAAGATCCTGAGCTTCAAGGTGATATTATAACGACATAAGACATTTAAGCATACTGGGAGAGGGGAAAAAATGGATTTTGCACATGAGAAGAATATTTTTTGATCGGGGTATTAATAGGGTGTTTTTTTTTTTAAATAAGCCTACAAATTTTTTGATTTGCCCCTTTCAAGAGGTACAGTCTAATTCTCCTCACTTCAGCATGGGCTGGACACAGTTACTTGCCTCTAATAAATGTTTTTAAAAAGAGCAGAATAAATGGTATGTGATTCCACGGTCTAGATCATAAAAGTGATTGTATCTACATCTTTCTGTCTTAGAGCGCAGAGGAGGTATCAGAGGACACTGAAGTAAATCCCACATGATGAAAAACAGACCCACTGCCCGTCGCCAGCTAGGAAGTAGGGCATCCTTCCTTTGGACAGACGTCCTTCCTAAAGGACGTCTAAAGAGTCCTTTAGAAGACCCTCTTATTTCTGAGCGGTGTAAGGGGGCCATCTGAGAAAACTATCATCCAGCTGCAGTTCAGTGGTCTGAGGGTCGCCAGGCCAGCCAAATGCTTGACTGCAACTTCATGACAGGCCCCAAGTTTGAATCACCCAGCAAAGCCACCTATGGACTACTGACCCTCAGAAACTCCATGAGATAAAAATACCTGTTGTTTTAAAGTAAGTTTTGAGGGTCATTTGTTACTTACACAGAAAAAGTATTTTAAAAAACATAAATGACATATGATAGCTAACAACGAATGATGTTGGATTCATGATCTCCGAAAAAGAAGGTTTAGCTTCGGGACCAGGGACCAGGCTTGATCACTCAAGAGCTTTTTTGTAGCATAGTTATATTAAAGTGAAAGAGGGACAGAGAAAGGTTCTGACACAGACATCAGAAGGGGCGGAGATGCCCCACTTACTAGTCTTAGCAAGGGAGCTGTATACTTTTTAAAATTAATTATTATAATAAATCAAAAGAATGTCTCAATTCTGTAAAGATTTTACCAGACGCACTTCCATAATATACATTTTAAGATAATAGGATTAGTCAGAAGGTTTTTCAAGAAGGAGAAACTGTCCTCAAGCAGGTTACATTGTTATATAATCCTTATGAAGGAATGTAGAAAAAAGCCATTTGTCCTTTCCTCCTCCTTGAGAATTCCAGACCTGTATCTCCTCCTTGAGAGCCCCAGACCCCTTTCTCACCTCTGGGACCCCTGACCTCCTATCAATTTGCCTAGGAACTGACTCTGTGGAGAGAGGGAACCCTTCTACACTGTTGGTGGAATGTAAAAATTGGTACATCTACTACAGGAAATAGTATGGGTGTTCCTTAAAAATTTTTAAATAGAAATACCATATGACCCTGCAATCCCACTCCTGGGCATATACCCTGAAAAACACATGATCCAAAAAGATGCGTGCACCCCAGTGTTCATTGCAGCTCTATTTACAATAGCCAAGACAAGGAAGCACCCTTGAAGCACCCTTGACAGAGGGATGGATAAAGAAGATGTAGCTCATATATGCAATTGAATATTACTCAGCCATTAAAAAGAATGAAATAACGTCTTTTTCAGCAACATGGATGAACCTAGAGATTGTCATACTGAGAGAAGTAGGACAGAGAAGCAGAAATGTTGTATGACTCCTTATCCCGTATATATGGACTCTGGAAAGCAATGATACAAAGAAACTTACTTACAAAACAGAAACAGACTCACAGGCTTAGGGAACAAACATGGCTTCCGGGGGGAAGGAAGGCAGAAGGGACAGTTAGGGAGTTTGGGATGGACGTGTCTACTTTCTCTATGTTTAAAATGGATAACCAACAAGGAGTTACTGTATATATAGCACAGTGTTATGTGGCAGCCTGGACGGGACGGGGTTTGGGGGAGTGTGGATACAAGTACATGCAGGGCTGAGTCCCTTAACTATTCACCTGAAATCATTACAACATTATTAATTGGCTATACTCCAATGCAAAATAAGAAGTTAAAAAATAATAATAAACAAATGGTAACTAATTAAAATGTAAAAGTTTTTGCCCAACAAAGGAAACCATAAACAAGACAAAAAGACAGCCCTCAGCATGGGAGAAAATATTTGCAAATGAAGCAATGGACTAAAATTAATCTCCAAAGTATACAAACAGCTCATGGAGCTCAATATGAAAAAAAAAGCTAATCTTTTAAACGCGTTTTTGTTACAAAATAAATGCACACAGGTGCATTACAGTTGAGACAGAAACCACTTGACAAGTCTTAATTTCTCATTAACATGTAAACCAAGCTGTGTTAGCTATCATCTGCCAAGTGCAGAATCTGCTGACAGTGAAGCCAGGACATTTCAAACTTAAAAGGACAGGCTTTCCTTCATTTGAAGAAATAATGGCATATTGAGGAAAAGGCAATAATGATGCTCTGCCCTCCAGAATCATGGTGTTCTGAATGAGCTGAGTTCAGTTCAGTTCAGTCTCTCAGTCATGTCCGACTCTTTGAGACCCCATGGACTGCAGCACGCCAGGCAAGCTGAACCTGAATGTAAATACTTTGTTAAGGATCTAGAGCATGGTTTTATCCTTCAAGTTGCTTTTACCAGTTGTATCTTATGACTATAAAATGTACTTTTATAGGAAAAGAAAATAATGCTAAGGGAAGAAATGCACCATGAATAAAGTACATGGCCTCCCATAACAGTGACATACAGACAACTATTTAATATTCATTGACTGGAATTAAATAGAAGTACAAGAAAACTGAGGAGAACTAAATTTCTCACCAGATGGTCAGAAAAATGTTACGAAGTTCAATTTCTTTTGTCTAGATATAAACCAAGCCTGCATGACGAAAAGAAAGAAAAAATAGACTTTTTTCCTCCTGTAAATATGACCAACTCACCACAGTTGATGATCTAATTATAATACAATGTCTCCTTTTAGAGAGAAGATATTTATGTCTTTTTCTGCATGGCTAACACCATAATATAAAGAGTATATTAAATTTATCAGGATATTATACAGTCTCTTTCATAGATGAAAGAAAACTATAGTCCCCTAGGTAGTAGAAATAAAATAACCTAGAATGAAATAACCCATATGTATATTAAAATAGAATTTGTGAAAATGAAGCCTGCCAGATATTAGAAGAAATGATCTCATTATAAAATCCTCAGGTTCTCATTTCTTGGAAAAAGCCCTAATTGTAACTTTATCTTTTTAGTGGCCAATTACTGTATTCAGCATATTTTCTGAAAAAATGCTTTGCTATTTTTATGACTTGCCTATCTATATTTCCAATTCCAAGAATAATAATCTACAATATCGTTATTTTCATAAGTAAGAAATCTGGAATAAATGACATTGTTCTATCAAAACACAAGTGAGGAAAAAAGCCTTTAAATTTTAGATGAACTGTAAAATAGAAATCCTTTATTAGCATAAATAAAGTATCTTAGATGAGAATCTTGCTATCTCTTCAATTTATCAGATTAGGTCATTAGAGCCTTCCAAGAGAAGAATACACTCTGCGTGAGCCATACAAAGGAAATTGGCCAACTTTTCTAAAGAGTTAGTTTCTTGTGTTAAAAGGAAATGGTAGCTGATTTGCATTACAAAAATCTAAAGGTTTTAAAAACTCTTATGATGCTATAAAGTATAACTTGTCCTGTGCAAAATATTGTTCTTATTTTGCATTCTTGTTCATAACCTGAACATTCACAATATAAGCTCTGCTCTCAAGGTGACTGTATATGGTGACAGAAAGGCTGGTGAAATGCATGTGGACTGGAAGTGTGACAGTGTCCCACGGCACACCCTCCTCCAACACACGTGCTGAGAAACACAACCCGAAATAGACTCAGTTTCCCAAAGTGACCATTGTTCTAATACTTTATCACTGAAATCATTTGGAAGATTAAAATATATATATATATTATCCAACCTCACTGGAACATGTTTGATATTTGAGTATCACTCAGAAGGTGATGGGCTATCACTGCTGACAAATTAGACACGGCTCCAGCTACCTGACAATTGATATGACTGGATCCCCTTCCTCTAAAGAATTGGCTTCGGAAAATAATCAGCTGACATAAACTGCTGGTTTTCACATTGAGCAAATGAATGGAGTCCTGGTAAACCAGCTTGGAAACAAAGTCAGCCAAGCATTATAGAGAAAATGACATTTCAAAATTCTGAGTGCCTCTGGTTAACCAAGATGCTGAAAATGTGTTCTGAGTCCGATTTTCTAAATTTTAGCTTCTGAAATCACTTATTCTCTCAAATTTTAGGTTTTTTTTTCAATAAACAAAGTGAATTATTTAAGTAGTCTGGAGCTGAAATTGACATTCAGATCTCTCTTGGATTATAGTTTAGGGTTTCTCAGCAGCAGCAATATTGACATTTTGGAACAGATTACTCTTGGTTGTATGGGGCTGCCCTGTGCATTGTAAGATATAACAGCATCCTTGACTTCTACTCACTAGATTCTAGTGGCAATCTTCCCACTCCCCCTCAGCAACTGTGACAACTGAGAATTCTTGGGACATTGCCAAATGTCCCTTGGGATATAAACAGCGCCACCCACTGAGGTCCCTTGGATTAGTGCTTTTTTTTTTTTTTTTTACATTTCTTGTGGGGATAAATAAGAAATAAGACTGTAGAAACATTTGAAGAGAGGAGATTAAGATGACAGTAGGAAAACCGTGAGCTCAGCTCTTCACACAGACCCACCAGAAGTGCAAAAACAGAGAGAGGAGCTCTCTGAAACCAGCCTAAAGGCAAGCAGAGGAGCTCTCCTCAATTAAGGGCATAAAGGGAACATCGCACAAGATGCTTAGAGGAGCAGAAATGCAATTTAGTCAGGACCCACAGCGCTGATGAGCAGCCCAAAAGTTGAAGGGGAAATCAGAAACTCAGAGCTTTTCCACAGGAAGTGAGGGGTCTGAACCCCGTGCTGGACAAACCCCCTTACAGGGCTCCCAGTCGGGTGAGTCACAGGGCTGTGGGAAACCGAGGCTCCGCTCCTAAACTTCCTTGCTTCGAGTCCCGCACAGAGGCAGCACTCTGAGCAGAGCCCAATGCTTCAGCCATCCTTCCAAGACCATTCTAGCACACCCCTCAGCCCACATCGAGCTCTGCTCCAGCCTCTGCCTCTGCCCGCCAAGGAGGCAACTTCGTCATGTCCCAGGAGAAGCCCGGCTTGCTCCTGGCCCTGGCTCTGCACATCTCCACCAAAGCAGCAGGCGTGGCACGCCCCAGGAAAAACTTTGGTTCATGACCAATTTGGCTCCAAAGTAGAACTATTTTGGCTTCCCACCAAATCCATTTGAGACACAGTCTGCATGGCAGTGCTCCACATAAAGACATGCCTTTCCCACCTCCCTCCCCACTCCACCCCTCTAGGTGACGCAGAGCCCCTGTTTGAGGTCCCCGAGTCACATAGCAAATTCCCACTGGCCATCTGTTTTACACATGGTACTGTAAGTTTCCCTGTTACCCTCCATACAGCTTGCCCTCTCCTCCCCTCTCCCATGTCCAAAAGTCTATTCTCTATGCCTGTTTCTCATTGCTGCCCTGTAAATAAATTCTTCACTACCATTCTTCTAGATTCTGTATATATGTGTTAGAATATAGTATTTATCTTTCTCTTTCTGACTCACTTCACTCTGTATAATAGGTTCTAGGTTCATCCACCTCATTAGAATTGACTCAAATGTGTTCCTTTTTATGGCTGAATAATATTCCATTGTGTATATATACCACAACTTCTTTATCCATTCATCTGTTGATGGACATCTAGGTTGCTTCGATGTTTCAAAAGGGAGGGGATATATGTATACCTTTGGCTATTCATGTTGAGGTTTGACAGAAAACAGCAAAATTCTGTAAAGCAATTATCCTTCAATTAAAAAATAGATTAATTTAAAAAGACATACCTTTAAGACAGGGACAGGTAACTATCTCACTAATACATAGAGACCAACACAGAAAATCAAACAAAATAAGAAAACAGAGGCATATGTTCCAAATGAAAAAACAAGATAAAAATCTTAGAAAAATAGTTCTAATGAAATGAAGATAAGTAATTTATCAGATAAAGAACTCAAAGCAATGGTCATAAAAATGCTCACCAAACTCAGGTAAAGAATAGATGAAAACAGTGAGAACTTCAACAAAAAAATTAGATGATATAAAAAAGTCTAGAGCTGAAGAACACAACACTGAAATGGAAAGTGCACCACGGGGAGCCAACAGCAGCCTGGGTGACAGAGGAGCACGCATGCATGACCGAAAGGAAGAAGAGTGAAAATAAGCCAAGCCAGCAAAGAGAAAAGGAACTGTAAAAGCAAAGATACTTCAAGAGACACTTGAAGCAACATCCAGTGCAATAGCATTAATATTATAGGAGTCCCAGAAAGAGAAGGGAAAGAGAGAAAAGAGTAGAAAATGTATTTGACAAAATAGTGACTGAAAACTTCCCCAACCTGGGGAAGGAAACAGAATCCAAATCCAAGAAGTGAAGAGAGCCCCAAACAGGAGGAACCTAAAGTGACCCACACCAAGATATATCATAATGAAACTGACAAAAGTTAAAGAGAAACTGTTAAAGGAAGCACAATAAAAGCCAAGGATCATGTACAAGGGAATTCCCATCATAAGCAGAAACTAAAAACAGTTTATTAGCAATAAACTAGCCTTGCAAGAAATATTAAAGGGCAATATTTAAGTGAAAATGCAAAACTCATAACAAGAAATAAGAAAAAATATTTTTAACACTTACTGTAAAGGTACATATATAGTAAAAGCAGGGACTCAAACTCTTAAAAAGCTAGTATGAAGGTTAAAAGACCAAGGCTATAAAATTAAGTAAATCAACTTTATTTCTTGACTCCAACCAGTTAAAGAATAAAGGAAAAGATCTAAAATATTTAATCAGAAATATAAAACATGGCAAGGGCTTTAGAGATGTGGTACATGTAGGCATATAGAGCTTTTAGAAGGTGTTCAAACTTAAATGACTAATGGCTTAAAAAATACACACACATGTTGATATACATGACGCTCACATCTACACATGACTACTGGAAAAATCATAGCTTTGATTGTAGAGATATGGTCAGCAAAGTGATGTCTTTGCTTTTTAATACACTGTTTAGGTTTGTCATAGCTTTCTTTCCAAGGAGCAAGCATCTTTTAATTTCATGACTGCAGTCAACATCCACAGGATTTTGGAGCCCAAGAAAATAAAATCTGCTTCTACTTTTTTCCTATTTGGCAAGAAGTGATGAGTGGGACCAGATGCCATGATCTTTGCTTTTTGATCCTTGAGTTTTAAGCCAGCTTTTTCACTCTCCTCTTTCACCCTCATCAAGAGACTCTTTAGCTCCTCTTCACTTTCTATCCTTAGAGTAATATCATCTGCATATCTGAGGTTGCTATTTCTCCTGGCAATCTTGATTCCAGCTTTGAATCATCCAGCCCAGCATTTCACATGATGTACCCTCCATATAAGTTAAATAAGCCGGGTGACAATATACAGTCTTGTCATACTGCTTTCCCAATTTACAACCAGTCAGTTGTTCCATGTCAGGTTCTAACTGTTGCTTCTTGGCCCACATACAGGTTTCTCAGGAGACAGATAAGGTGGTCTGGTATTATTATCTCTGTAATAACTTTCCACAGCTTGTTGTGATCCACCCAAAGGCTTTAGCACAATCAATGAGGCAGAAGTTTTCTGGAATTTCTTTACTTTCTCTAAAATCTAATGAATGTTGGCAATTTTGTCTCTAGTTCCTCTGCCTTTTCTAAACCCAGCTTGTACATCTGGTAATTCTCAGTTCACACACTGCTGAAGCCTAGCTTGAAGGGTTTTGAGCATCACCTTACTAGCAGTGAAACGAGCACAATCGTCCTGCAGTTTGAACATTCTTTGACATTGCCCTTCTTTGGGATTGGAATGAAAACTGACCTTTTCCAGCCACTCCCTCCTCCAGTAGACCACATTTTGTAAGAAGTCTCCAGTATGACCCGTCCATCTTGGGTGGCCCTGCCTGGCATGGCTCACAGCTTCACTGAGTTACCTGGGCTGTGATCCAAGTAGGGTTCCAAAGATGATATATAGATAACTAATAAGTACATCAAAGGATGTTCAAAGTTGCTAATTATTAAAGAAATACAAATCAAAACCATAATGAGGTATCAACTAAGTCCTGTCAAAATGGCCATCCTCAAAAAGTCTAAAAATATAACAAATATTAGAGAGGAGGTGGAGAAAAGGGAACCTTTGTACAGTTTTGGTGGGAATATAAATTGATGCTATCACTATGGAAAAGAGTATGGAGGTTTCTTCTAAAACGAAAAATGGAATTACCATATGATCCAGAGATTTCACTTCTGAGTATATACACGGAGAAAACGGAAACTGTGACTTGAGAAACATACATGCAGTTCAATGTTCACAGAAGCACCATCTACAACAGTCAAGACATAAAAGCAACCCAAGGGTCCACAGAGAGTTGTTCTAAGAAGTGATAGATCGATAGATAAATAGATAGAAAATAGACATAGACCCAATGGAATAATATGAAGTCTAAAAAGAATGAGATACTGCCATTCATAGCAGTGTGGATGGACTTAAAAATGTGCTTCGTGAAATAAGCCAGACAGAGAAAGGCAAACACCATATGATATCACTCATGTGCAGAATCTAAAAAAGAATACGAGAGAATGTGTATACAAAACAAAAACAGACTCACAGATACAAAACATAAACTTGTCATTACCAAAGGGGAGCGGGAAGGGGGAAGGGCAACTTAGGGCTATGTGATTAACAAACTATTACACATAAAATAGATAAGCAGCAAGGCTTCCCTGTACAGCACAGGGAAACATGGGTGTCCCTGGTGGCTTAGATGTAAAGAATGTGCCTGCAGTGCAAGAGGCCCAGGCTCAGAAGAGCCCATGCAGAAGGCGAAGGCTACCCCCTGCAGCATTCCTGCCTGGAGAAGCCCATGGACAGAGGAGCCTGGTGGGCTACAGTCCATGGCGCTGCAAAGAGTCGGACACCACCGAATGACTAACACGCTCACTCACAAGGAAATATATCTACTATCTTGTAATAACCTTTAGTGAAATATAC
Organism: Aepyceros melampus; assembly: GCA_006408695.1. Taxonomy (NCBI): domain Eukaryota; kingdom Metazoa; phylum Chordata; class Mammalia; order Artiodactyla; family Bovidae; genus Aepyceros; species Aepyceros melampus. The sequence goes on from SJXQ01007051.1 coordinate 88,861, forward strand.
TCTGCAAAAATACTGAATCACTATGCTGTACACCTAAAACAAACAATCTCATTTAAAATCACAACAGACTCATCGCACGTGCCTCTCCAAATTTCCCCGGGCCTGACGCCAATGTCCTCCACCCCCTCTCCTTCAGCTTCTCCATGCTCCCCTTCAACCTGCTCCCCTTCCTATCACTCCTCCTCTGCACCCCAAGGCCCCCTCGACTCCCCGCACCCATTCAGTGGCCTCATCTCATGAACACTCTCAATAGGGAAATGGGCACTGTTTAAGTTCACATCCCCTTTCCTATGTCTAACTTGTCACAAACTGAAGGACTGAAATGGAATAAAGAGCCAAGAGGTAAACCCACTCACTTAGGGTTAATTAAGCTACAAAAAAAGGAGACAAGAATATACAATTGGAAAGTCTCTTCAGCAAGTGGCACTGTGAAAACTGAACAGCTACACATATCAGAATGAAACTAGACCATTTTCTCATACCATATACAAAAATAAAACTCAGAATGGATTAAAGACAATTGTCACACATGAAACAGTAAAACTCTCAGGAGAAAGCATGGACGGAATACTCCTTGACATTGGTTTGAGTTACATGTTTTTGGATCTGTCTCCTCAGGTAAGGGAATCAAAAGTAAAAACAAAACAAAATGAATAGGACCTAATCAAACAAAAAATCTTTTGCACAACAAAGGATATCATCAACTATAGGAAAAGGTTACCTACTGAATGACACTATTTCCAAATGACATGCCTAATAAGGGGTTAATATCCAAAAGAGATAAAGAGCCCATTCAATCAATATCAATGACACAAGCAATCAATTTAAAATGGGAAAAAGTCTGAAACAGACAATTTTTCAAAGATGGCCAGCAGGCACACAAAAAGATGCTCAGCATCACTAACCATCAGGGAAATGCAAATCAAATGAAATATCATTTCACACCTGTCAGAATGGCTATCATCAAAAAAACAAGAAATAACTATTGTTGGTGAGGGTGTGATGAAAAGGGAATCCTTGTGCAATGTTGGTGGGAATTTACAGCCACTATGAAACACATTACGGAGGTCTCCCAAAAAACTAAAAAGAGTGCTGTTATATCATCCAGCAATTCCACTTGCATTTCTCAAAGAAAACAAGAAGATATATGCACCCCAATATTCACAGCAGAATTATTTACAGTAACCAAGCCATTTCTTCCTTCCTTTCTTTCTATCATAATGTAATGTTACTGTTGTTCAGTCACTAGGTCCTGTCCAACTCTTTGTGACCCCATGGACCACAGCATGCCAGGCCTCCCTGTCCACTGCCAACTCCTGGAGTTCACTCAAACTCATGTCCATTGAGTGGGTGATGCCATCCAACCATCTCATCCTCTGTTGTCCCCTTCTCCTCCTGCCTTCAGTCTTTCCCAGCATCAGGATCTTTTCTAATGAGTCAGTTCTTTACATCAGGTGCCCAAAGTATGAGCTTCAGCTTCAGCATCAGTCCTTTCAATGATGGATAAATCCAAAATTACCCATGGGACAATTGACGCTAGATTGTTGCAATTAATATGTTGCTAAAGATATAAAAAAGGAAACAAATACAAGAACTAGCTTACAACTTCTGCAGAAGCCCAGGTCTATCCTTTTTTCCTTACCAGGTGACTAGCTTCCTCAATGTTGACCTACTTTCCATGACTCAGAGCAGCTTACTGATTTCACCGACAGGACTAGCAACACTCCATTTATCAGAGCAAAGTGACTCTTCACTTCAGCCTAAAACCCATCTCCCGTAAATTATCCTGACTTCTTCCGAGAATGATTGAAAACTAAAGGGCTATCATTCAAAGAAGAAACCACACTTCTGCCAGCCCCCAGTGTGTGATCTAGCCCCATGTTCTAACAAAACAAGCTCATAAAAATGTAATAGTATGTCTTTTTTAAAGTCTAGGTTTTAAAAACTCTTGGAATCTAGTCTTACAAATGATCACCTGGTGATGCTATAAAGGTGATCAGGATATGATAAAAGTTTAAGATATGTTATTAGTGAAGAATCACTGAGTCAAGATCCAGGACAGGACAGAAACTCAGAGAAGAGAGTTTGGAATATGGCTGGGGAGGCACAGGAGGGCCTAGAGGAGCTATTCTGCGTTGAAGGTCAGGAATGGTGGTGGTAAGGAGATACCCCTCGTCCAAGGTAAGGTGCAGTGGCTGTGCTTTGCTGGAGCAGCTGTGAAGAGATACCCCACGCCCAAGGTAAGAGAAACCCAAGTAAGATGGTAGGTATTGCAAGAGGGAATCAGAGGGCAGACACACTGAAACCATACTCACAGAAAACTAGTCAATCTAATCACACTAGGACCACACCCTTGTCTAACTCAATGAAACCAAGCCATGCCTGCAGGGCAACCCAAGATGGGAGGGTCATGGTGGAGAGGTCTGACAGAATGTGGTCCACTGAAGAAGGGAATGGCAAGCCACTTCAGTATTCTTGCCTTGAGAACCCCATGAACAGTATGAAAAGGCAAAATGATAGGATACCAAAAGAGAAACTCCCCAGGTCATTAGGTGCCCAATATGCTACTGGAGATCAGTGGAGAAATAACTCCAGAACCCACTGGCTATTTATTTTACATATAGTAGTGTATATGTTTCCATGCTACGCTCTTCATTCATCCCACCCAATTCTTTCCCCCCATGTTCACAAGTCTGTTCTCCGTGTCTGCATCTCCATTGCTGCCCTGCAAATAGATTCATCAGTACCATCTTTCTAGATTTCATATATGTGTTAATATATGATATTTGTTTTTCTCTTTCTGACTGACTTCACTCCATGTAATAGGCCCTATGTTCATCCACCTCATTAGAACTGACTCAGATGTGGTCCTTGTATGGCTGAGTAATATTCTATTGTATATATGTACCACAGCTTATTTATCCATTCATTTGCTGATGGACATCTAGGTTGCTTTCATGTCCTTAGCTATTGTAAACAGTGTTACAATGAACACTGAGGTAAATGTGTTGTTTTCAAGTATGGTTTTCTCAGAGTATATGCCCAGTACTGGGATTGTTAGGTCATATGGCAGTTTTCTTCCTAGTTTTTTAAGGCATCTCCATACTATCTTCCTTGGAGCAAATTTCAGAATGACTGACTATAACTGGATATATTAGAGCTCGGAAAAATTGCTTGGTGACAGGAAAGTATGCGCAATTAGTAAATATGTGCTTGCTCAGGCCATGGCAGCCAGGGCATTTCAGTCAGTGCACAGAATCATGGAATTAAGCAGTCTCCTACTCTCCCTGCCATCACTGAGTAAATGCTGAGTTTCTGCCTCTGGTCCTCTTGGCAGGCCCTGTGTCTCCTGGCCAGGTGTAGCAATCAGAGGCTGCTCGGTTACACAGAAATCTGCACTCTCCCTCTTTTGATGCCCAAGATCTCATGGTATGGATGTGTAGATCCGTGGTTGCTGCAGTGTGGGCCCTGGTCCCCTCCAGGACACTGGCATAGCTGTCATCTCCTGCCAGCACCTTCACTGGGGACAAGGTGGCTGGATTTCTCAATGTCCATGTTGAAAAGGGAGAAAATGCAATTATCTTCTGTTTTTAAGGAGGTAGTTTTATTTATAGGTTTTATTTATTATTAGCTTTCATTTTTTTTCCCTACCTAAAATATAAGAAATATTTTCTGAGAAACTCACCCTGATGCCCAATCTCTTTCTTTAAACTAATTAATTTTTAATTGGGGTATAATTAATTAATTTTAATTGGATTATAATTAAACTCAATGTTTCGACTTTCCCTGTTAGGTCTAGACCAGAACAGAATTCTCAAAACAATTCAGATGACACAAAATAGGAAGGATTCAAAATCTTTCTTCTCTTCTGACATCATTCCTTTTCCTACCTCTACACTCAAACTGAACTTGCATACCAAGAAATCCTTTTATTCTCAGCTTCAATTATACCACTAGACCATTCAGGTATGACCTAAATCAAATCCCTTATGATTATACAGTGGAAGTGAGAAATAGATTTAAGGGTCTAGATCTGATAGATAGAGTGCTTGATGAACTATGGAATGAGGTTCGTGACATTGTATAGGAGACAGGGATCAAGACCATCCCCATGGAAAAGAAATGCAAAAAAGCAAAATGGCTGTCTGGGGAGGCCTTACAAATAGCTGTGAAAAGAAGAGAGGCGAAAAGCAAAGGAGAAAAGGAAAGATATAAGCATCTGAATGCAGAGTTCCAAAGAATAGCAAGAAGAGATAAGAAAGCCTTCTTCAGCGATCAATGCAAAGAAATAGAAGAAAAGAACAGAATGGGAAAGACTAGAGATCTCTTCAAGAAAATTAGAGATACCAAGGGAACATTTCATGCAAAGATGGGCTCGATAAAGGACAGAAATGGTCTGGACCTAACAGAAGCAGAAGATATTAAGAAGAGGTGGCAAGAATACACGGAAGAACTGTACAAAAAAGATCTTCATGACCCAGATAATCATGATGATGTGATGACTAATCTAGAGCCAGACATCTTGGAATGTGAAGTCAAGTGGGCCTTAGAAAGCATCACTATGAACAAAGCTAGTGGAGGTGATGGAATTCCAGTTGAGCTGTTTCAAATCCTGAAAGATGATGCTGTGAAAGTGCTGCACTCCATATGCCAGCAAATCTGGAAAACTCAGCAGTGGCCACAGGACTGGAAAAGGTCAGTTTTCATTCCAATCCCAAAGAAAGGCAATGCCAAAGAATGCTCAAACTACCACACAATTGCACTCATCTCACATGCTAGTAAAGTAATGCTCAAAATTCTCCAAGCCAGACTTCAGCAATACGTGAACCATGAACTCCCTGATGTTCAAGCTGGTTTTAGAAAAGGCAGAGGAACCAGAGATCAAATTGCCAACATTCGCTGGATCATGGAAAAAGCAAGAGAGTTCCAGAAAAACATCTATTTCTGCTTTATTGACTATGCCAAAGCCTTTGACTGTGTGGATCACAATCAACTGTGGAAAATTCTTCAAGAGATGGGAATACCAGACCACCTGACCTGCCTCTTGAGAAACCTATATGCAGGTCAGGAAGCAACAGTTAGAAGTGGGCATGGAACAGCAGACTGGTTCCAAATAGGAAAAGGAATATGTCAAGGCTGTATATTGTCAGCCTGCTTATTTAACTTCTATGCAGAGTACATCATGAGAAACGCTGGACTGGAAGAAACACAAGCTGGAATCAAGAATGCCGGGAGAAATATCAATAACCTCAGATATGCAGATGACACCACCCTTATGGCAGAAAGTGAAGAGGAGCTAAAAAGCCTCTTGATGAAAGTGAAAGAGGAAAGTGAAAGAGTTGGCTTAAAGCTCAACATTCAGAAAACGAAGATCATGGCATCTGGCCCCATCACTTCATGGGAAATAGATGGGCAAACAGTGGAAACAGTGTCAGACTTTTTTTGGGGGGCTCCAAAATCACTGCAGATGGTGACTTCAGCCATGAAATTAAAAGACGCTTAGTCCTTGGAAGAAAAGTTATGACCAACCTAGACAGTATATTCAAAAGTAGAGACATCTTTACACTTACATGCACACAAATACTCTCAGCACAACTGCTCATGTCCAACCCCACTAAGAAACCCCAGACCCTTCCAACTGCTTCTTACCATAAAATGTAACTTTTTTAGCTTAGATTTTATGATAACATGATTTTGCCTACCAGTTGAGGTAGTTAGGAGGAAAAAATATGGTAATGGATAAGGAACTATGTATGTTTAAACTATGATTGTTTATCAAGTTAGTTGAATTTGAAGTGTATTTGCAGTTGAATGTGATCTATAGTGCTAAATGTAATTGTTTTCAAGATTAGTATATACTATTTCCATTATTAGTGAAATGAGATATTATATCAAAAGAACTTATATCAAATCTTCAATAATATGTAATTGATATTAACTGAAAATCTTTCTCTTGGATTTTACTTAAGAATCTATGCTTTACTTACTTTACTGAAAATCAATCTAGTTAACAAGAACATAAAATTGTCCAAGCACAGATGAATAATTATAAAACAGGTAGTTTAAAAAAAGTAATCTCCATAAATAATCAAGAGAGAATACCCAAAGGTATTATTTTTATAGTTTCAGATGTATTCAAAGAAAATATTACCTTCATCCAGTATTTTTGAAGGCCTGAAATAAAGCTTTTATTACAAAGTAAAGAAAGTAACCTTAAAGTAAGGAATTGTCTCAAATAAATTGAAATACTTGTATCTTAGTTTTCAATTAATTTTCTAATTCCAATAGAAAGCTATTGGAATTTTTTTTTAAAAATAAGATTAATGATATTCCCCTGTGTCTTGATGAACATGAAGTAAAATCACCAGATTGCTAATGAAAGATAATAAGACCATTCCAAATACAATCAAGGTAGCTAACTGTGAGAATGCTGAACAAACACATCAAAAATGCAACTACATATGGAGAACCGTCACTGAAAATAATGAAAATTCTCACAGAAAATCTGGCAGAAAGTCTCTTCTACAACCAAGGCTATTAAAAAAAAAAAAAAGATCAGCACTGACACTGGTAGGAGGGAGGAAAGTCAGTTTGGCCAGGACCCTTACTCCTGGCAGGCTCGGGGACCCTCCCGGGGCGGGGAAGGAATTCCAGCCACGTTTTTGGCACCCCAGCCCTAGGGTTCAACACCAAAAAGGCGAGTTCCCTTAGTTGGCTTGAAAGCCAGTGGGGCTGCAGAGGGCTGTGAGAAACCCAGAGGAGCACCCACACACGCTGTTTGCTCCCACTCAGCACTCAGATAAGCTACAAAACGGGAGGACGCATTTGCAGATGATGTGACCAACCAAAGGTGAGTGTCCAAATATATAAACAGCTCATACAACTCAATGTCAAAGAAACAAGCAACCCAATGAAAAGAAATGGGTTTTTCAAAGAAATATAAAAGACATATTTTTTCACAGACATACAAACGGCTAGGAAGCACATGAAAAGATGATCAACATCAGTAATTATTAGAGAAACACATATTAAAACCATATATTAAAACCATCAGAATGGTTATCCTCAAAAAGCCTACAGATAACAAATGTTGACAAGTGAAGTGAAGTGAAGTCGCTCAGTCGTGTCCGACTTTTGCGATCCCATGGACAGAGCAGTCCATGGGATTCTCCAGGCAAGAGTACTGGAGTGGGGTGCCATTTCCTTCTCCAGGGGATCTTCCCAACTCAGGGATCAAACCTGTGTCTCTAGCATTGCAGATGAATTCTTTACCGCTGAGCCATCAGAGGAAAGCAATATACAAAACTCTAAAACCTCCACCAGAAAAACATTAGAACTGTAAGCGAATTAAGGAAATATGCAGAATATACAATTAGTATCCTAAAATCAGTTGCTTTGGTATACTAATAATGGACCATCAAAAGAGAAAGCAAGAAAACAATTCTACTTAAAATCACACACAAAAAAGAATAAAATGCCTAGGAATAAACTTAATTAAAGAGGTTAAAGACCTATACTCTGAAAGCTATACAATTTTGATGAAGAAAACTGAAGATAATATATATATATATATATCTAAATGGAAAGATATACCATATTCATCAATTGGAGCAATTAATATTGCTAAACTGCCCATACTACCCAAAGAAGTATACAGATTTAATGCAATTCCTATCAAAATATTCATGACATTTTTCACAGAACTAGAACAAATAATCCCAAAATTTACGTGAAACCACTAAAGACCTCAACTAGCAAAAGCAATCCTGAGGAAAATAAAGAGCAAAACTGGCGTACCATGCTCCCTGACTTCAGACTATGCTACAAAGTTACAGTAATGAAAACAGTATGGAAGGGCACAAAAACAGATACATAAATCAATGGAACAGAATAGTGAGCCCATACAAAAATAAACCCACATGTCTGTGGTTAATTAATCTTCAATAAAAATATGCAATGGGAAAATAACAGTCTCTTTAATAAGTGGTGCTGGGAAAGTTCGCCAATTAAGTCTTAAAGAATGATATTAGACCATTTTTTCTCGCCACATATAAAAATAAATTCAAAATGGATTAAGACTCAAAAGATAAAACTAAAAACCATAAAACTCCCAGAAGGAAACACAGGCAGCACACTTTTTGACATAAGTCTTAGCATAATTTTCTGCATCTGCCTCCTCAGGAAAGGGAGAAAGAAAGCAAAATAAACAAATGAGAGACAATTAAAAGCTCTGTACCACAGGTTAAACTATCAATAAAATGAAAGAACAACCTAGTGAACAGGAGGAAATATTTGCCAGTGGTAAGTCTGATAAAGTCTTAATATCCAAAATATAGGGCTTCTCCAGTGGCTCGTCAGTAAAGAATCTGTCTGCAGCGCAGAAGATACAGGAGACACGGGTTCGATCTTTGTGTTGGGAAGATCCCCTGGAGGAAGGCATGGCAACTCACTCCAGTATTCCAGCCTGGAGAATCCCAAGGACAGAGGAGCTTGGCAGGCTACAGTCCACAGAGCAGCAAAAAGTAGGAGAAACTGAAGCAACAGCATGCACACACGCATCCAAGGTATTAAACAGCTTATACAGCTCAGCATCAGAAAAAGGCAAGCAGAAATGGGCAGAAGACCCGAAGAGACGGTTTCCCAAAGAAGACACACTGATGGCCAACGGGCACACGGAAATATGCTCAACATCACTAATCATCAGGGAGATGCAAATCCAGACTGCCACGAGATACAGCCTCACACTTGTCAGAATGGCTATTGTGAAAAAGTCAAGAAAAAACAAGCGTTACTGAGGATGCAGAGAAAATGGAACTCTAGGACACTGTTGGTGGGAATGTAAATTGTACAGATGCTATGGGGAAACAGTGACGCTCCTATTCTTAAATATGAAACTGCCACATAATCCAGCAATTTCACTGCTGGGTATATTTCTAAGGAAAAAAACACACTAAGTAGAAAAGACATATGCACCCAATGATCATAGAAGCATTATTTACAATAGCCAACACACGCAAGTAGTCTAAGTGTCCATCAACAAACGAAGGGTGAAGATGTGGTGTATACAAAATAGAATAACGCTCAGCTATCAGAAAGAATGGAATTTTGTCAGTTGCAACTACGTGGATGGATGTGGAGGGTATTATGCTTAATAAAATGTCAGACAGAAAAAGGCAATGCTGTTTTCACTTATAAGTGAGTCTAAAAAATTGAACAAACAAGTGAATATAAGAAAACCATAACAGACTCAGAGATATAGAGCTAGCTACTAGTTACACGTGGGGGGAGAGACATGGGAAAGGTCAAGATAGGTGTACAGGTTTAAAAAGTACAAGCTCCCGACTGTAACATAAATAAGATACGAGGATATGATGTACAGCACAGAGAATATAACCAATATGTTATAGTTACTTTAAATCAACTATAATCTGTAAAAATATTGAATCACTCTCTTGTAACTCTGTTGAACCACTCACCTGACACTAATATTGAATAACAGCCATACTTCAGTTTAAAAATAGGAAGAATAAAAGAATTGGAAAAAAAACAAAAATAACAACAGAGACAACAAAACTAGCAAAGAGAAGACTCATTGGTGGTTGCTATGGTCCGAGAGGAGTGAGGAAATGGAAGCAGCTGCTCAGTGGATAATTACTTTGTGGGTAACAAAGTAATTGCACAACACTGTGAATGCCTCCGAAATGCTACTGAATTGTTCCCTTTAAAATGGTTAATCTATGCTATGTGAATTTCACCTCGGTTATAAAAGAAAGAATAAAAAACAAGAGAAAGGCAGACAGTGGTAATGCAGGTGAAAAACACTGGCTATGATTTAATAATAGGTGTAAGAGAATTTATACACTATTTTGCAAGTGTTAGAAATTTTACATAAAAATTAAAAATGAAAGCAAGAAAAACAAAACCTTTGAAAAAAATCAGTGAGCATTTCTGTGGCAGAGATATAGTTCTTTAATTTTATTCCAGATATCCATTTGTCCAACTAAACAATAACTTATTCCAACTTCCCTCATAGCTCTGTGACTAAACCATGTGACTACATGTGGGCCAATGAGTTGTTAGCAAAAATGTTATATGGGTCTCCAAAAAGGAAGGAGATAACCTCAAGATAATAAGAACCTCTTATTCTTATTGCTTGCCTGGAATGTATACATGATATCTAGAGCTCCAGCAGCCTGCTAATCCAGGAAATCTACAGTCACAAATTCAACCAACTTGGGACTTAATATATATTTTTTTAATTAAGATATTTTCAAAAAGCAAAGCTTGAATGTTGCACAGGCTGGCAACTATTTATAGAGCATTTACATTTTATTAAATATTAGGTATTATAAGTAACCTAGAGGTGGTTTAAAGTATATGAGAGGATATGTGTAGGTTATAGGCAAATACTGCACCATTTTTTGTAAGAGACTTGAGCACCCACAGACTTTGGTATCTGCAGGGGGTCCCAGAACGAATCCCCCGAGGAAACAGGAATGACTACTGAGATGCAGAGCAGAAACGTGGAAACTAGGATGCCTGACGCACAGAGGAAAATCTGAACCGTTCCCGAACTACCAACGGTCAGACTTAGCTTATGAAAGAAGGAAATTACTGCCTTGTTTGTACCACTACTATTTGTGAGATTTTTTTTCTGGTGTGTGTGTTTCTAAACCTAACCCTATCTTCTGCTTTTCTGATTTCTAACTGGAAATTTCTCTTGCTAATAATTCATATATAAACAGTTCTATGTGGTTTCAAGGAGAAGGCAATGGCACCCCACTCCAGTACTCTTGCCTGGAAAATCTCATGGGCGGAGGAGCCTGCTAGGCTGCAGTCCATGGGGTCGCTAAGAGTTGGACACGACTGAGCGACTTCACTTTTACTTCTCACTTTCATGCATTGGAGAAGGAAATGGCAACCCACTCCAGTGTTCTTGCCTGGAGAATCCCAGGGACGGGGGAGCCTGGTGGGCTACCATCTATGGGGTCGCACAGAGTCGGACACGACTGAAGCGACTTAGCAGCAGCAGCAGCAGCATGTGGTTTCAAGAAACATTATATGCTTCAAACCATTAGACCCTGTATTTCCCTCCCAATTCTCTAGCAGGCAATGTAAAAAAGAAACAGAAATTTATCAACTAAGACTGTAGAGAAAAATTCACTAACAGGATCATGTATAAGCAGGGGAAATACATGGATTATGTGATTGCAAACACAAGCATGTGTTGTTCTTTTTCCCCAGGTTCTCAACAAAGACGCGCAGAAACCTGTGTGGCAAACTGAGACAACCCGTCTGTCCCAGTATCAAATGCTGGCTGGAATTAAACAGGGTTGGGGTTACTGGGTCTCCTAATTTCTAATTATGTACCAATTAACAGAGAATGAAAATTATTAAAAAGTTTTCTTTTTATATGTCTTTCTTCTTCCTAAGAGAAAGAATTCCTAGACTTCTTTCTCTTACTTTTTCTAGCCTCAATACAGTATTTCCCGGGAAGTTCATTGTCCTTATAACCAATGGTTCTGGGGTCGGGGTGAGAAAGTGATCTTTCAAAACACCATTCAGGACCCTCTTTCTCAGACCATGAGCCCACTGACATTCTAAAATGTCAACATTAACAGATAAAATCCCTCAGTGTAATAAAATGCTTTATATAGGCCATTAAAATTCAATGTTCAGATGAAAAAAAATATGTATGTGAAACATTTTTCCTATGTGGCTTTTTAAATCCTGGAACTATATTTTTTAATGGGAAGAAAAAGTATTCTATTGTCCTCCATTCCACTTTCCAAGACAGTTCATTGAAAAGAGCTGACCTAGAACTCACTCTAAGAACTTTATGGCTATTTAAGGCTATTTAAGAAATGCTGCAATTTCAGAGCTTAGTCCAATATTCTACACGATAAAAGGGAAAGGTCGGATGCACTAGACCCTTTGGTACAGAGCAGCTGTCAAGCTATTAACAGCAAACTGAGATATTTTCAGGGAATCTGTAAGGTTAAATTTTTTCATAAAGCTACTTAGACATTTTTTATCTTTTTCATTTTACTGACATTTGCACTCTGAAGGTACAAAAACCAGTTGGTGAAAACGCTGCTGTCTTAGTCTGAATCAAGGCAGTGCCACCAAACTATACGAGCACGCCTTGCTTTCTTCACCTCCACATCCGCACAATTTCAGTCAAAGAAGAAAAAGAGACAGCCAGTTTCACTTAAGATGTCTCTGATGAAATAGGAAAATAACAATTTTTTAAACATTGAGAATTTAGAGAAACAATCTGTTACAATGTGGCTCTCCAACAACTTTTCTTGTGAGTTTCATGGTGGTATTAACAACGTAATTTAAAAAATATTGCACAATGAAGTGTATCACCATTTGGAAGATCTGCATAATTAAGTGAACCAATATTCACCAAATGACAAAAAAAATTACAAAATCATATGTGACTTTAAGGTAAGAGGAAAAAAAATCTCATTAATGTTTTAGATTCCACATTGCAATTTACCTTTAAGAACCTACAACTTGTTGAATGTTGGTACATCAAAATACAATTGTCTGAAAAAGTTACAAAAATAGTTCTACTCTAATACTTGTTTTGAAAATTGGAATTTATTTCTACAATTATCACTGGATGAATGCAGAAAACTGCACCCAGCTGCAATGAGCTATGTAGGAATACATGAAACACAGACACGCGTCTCACAAGGATATCGAGATACACCTATGCATCTCCAGTGTCCCAGGGCTCCCTTAGACTCCACATCACCCTCCTACCACTGCTACACAGAAACTCACAAGGTGCAGCCCTTCCAGCTGCTAAGGACACGGGCCCCGCCCTCCCTCTCTTTAGTCTTCCCCGTTTCCTGTCTGTCGACCTTGTACTTTTCCTGTGTCTGTGTTCTCCTTTCTCACTTCATCTCTCTTCTCTCTTTTTTTCTGTCTCTTGTTTTCTCCCTTTTGCTCTTAAAGTGATAGACCCGGGAGCAGGTAGCTGGCCGGGGAGCCAGACCGGAACAAACTGTCGGTCTTTCGCAAGGTACTCTGCTATATTATAGTATTTATTCATTTGTCATATTTAATGTGTAAAACTGTACCACCATTTTACTAGCTGCCAGCCTGGTTTTGTTGTTGTTGTTCCTATTGTTTGGGTTTCTTCCTTTGTTTTTTTTTTTAACTTTTAATTTTCCTATCCATTTTAAAACTAAATTCCTAACTAGTTCTTTGTATCTCACTAAGAAGTTTTGAAGTGCTATATCCATTCCCAACTCCTTTTCAGATAATTTTTTCCTGAGCTTTTTAGGAATGCATGCATGCCATTATTGCAGAACTGACTGTACTCCTTCCAAAGAATTTTTCATATACTTGTTTGAATATTTCCTATTCTCCATAAACTTCATCCAGATTTACTTCATATACTTCAATCAAAACACTGTACCGTAACATCTTCCATGCAGAAGCAGAAATGTGAATCCATTGTATTCTATTAGGGAATAATAAACACAATGAAAGGACAACTCACACATTGGGGGAGAAGATTTGCAAATGGTGTGACCAACAAAGGATTAGTCTCCAAAATTTACAAACAGCTCATGAAGCCTAACAGCATCAAAGCAGACAACCCAGACAAAACGTGGGAAGAAGGCTTTTAAACAAACTTTTCTCCAGAGAAGATATACAGATGGCCAAGAGGCACATGATATGATATTCAGCTCCACTAATCAGTAGAGAAATGCAAATCAAGACTACAATGAGATATTACTTCACCTCAGTCAAATGACTATCATCAAAAATCCACAAACAATAAGTACTGGAGACGGTATGGTGAGAAAGGTACCTGCCTACACTGTTGGTGAGAATCAGATGAGTACAGCCGCTGGGGTGAACAGTATGGAGGTTCCTTAATGAACTAAAAACAGAGCTACCATGCGCGCTGTACTAAGTTACTTGCCGCTGCTGCTGAGTTGCTTCAGTCGTGTCCGACTCTGTGCGACCCCATAGACGGCAGCCCGCCAGGCTCCCCCGTCCCTGGGATTCTCCAGGCAAGAACACTGGAGTGGGTTGCTATTTCCTTCTCCAATGTATGAAAGTGAAAAGTGAAAGTGAAGTCGCTCAGTTGTGTCCAACTCCTAGTGACCCCGTGGACTGCAGCCCACCAGGCTCCTCCATTCATGGGATTTTCCAGGCAAGAGTACTAGAGTGGGTTGCCATTGTCTTCTCCAAAATTGCCTGAGTCATGTCCAATTCTGTGTAGCTCCTAGACTGTAGCCCACCAGGCTCCTTTGTCCAAGGATTCTCCAGGCAAGAATAATGGGGTGGGATTCCATTTCCTACTCCAGGGGATCTTCCTTAACCAGGGATCAAACCTGCATCTCTTGAGTCTCCTGCATTGGCAGGAGGGTTCTTGACCACATGTGCCTCCAGGGAAACCCAAAGAGTTACCATATGACCCTGCAGTCCCAGTCCTGGGCATGTATCTGGAGAAAAACATGATCTAGAAGGACACGTACGCCCCGTGTTCGCTGCAGATGTTTACAGTAGCCAAGACACGGAACAACCTAAATGTCCATCGACAGAGGGATGGATAAGGAAGATGTGGTACATAAATCTCAGTCATTAAAAAGAAAGAAAGAATGCCATTTTCAGCAATATGGATGGACCTAGAGGGTGTGGTACCGAGTGAGGTAAGTCAGACTGAGAAGTATAAATATCATATGACATCCCTTATGTGTGGAATCTAAAAAGAAATGATACAAATGAACTTACAAATCAGAAAGCCACAGAGTTAGAGAACAAACTTATGGCTGTCCAGGGGAGGGATGAGAAGTAGAGACAGTTAGGGAGTTTGGGATGGACATGGTCACATTGCTATATTTAAAATAGGTAACCTGGAAGGACCTACTATGTAGCTGTAGCACATGGAACTCTGTCCAACGTTATGTGGCAGCCTGGATGGGAGGGGAGTCTGGGGCAGCATGGATGCACGCGTATGTATGGCTGAGTCCCTTCGCTGTTCACCTGAAACCATCACAACATTGTTTATCAGCTATTCCCCAATACAAATTTAAAAGTTTCAAAAAATAAAAATGTACAAACCATAAAAAATAGGTAAAACACTTGTGAAAATGTACCAGGTTATCATTCTCAGGAATTTTTTGTTTTGGAAAATGTGGTTATATTTCATAAAAAGTAAACTGCATAAGTATATTATTGTTATTTAATGAATTATTAATATATAAATAGTTTTAACATTTCTCTTAATTCCTGGTAGGATAAATATCAGGAGGTACAACCCACATAAGGCTTCTCTGGGACTCAGATGGTAAAGAACCTACCTGCAATGCAAGAGACACAAGTTCATCCCTGGGTCGGGAAGATCTGGAGAAGGGCCTGGCAACCCACTCCAGTATTATGGCCTGAAGAATTCCACGGACAGAGGAGCCTGGCTGGCTACAGTCCATGGGGTTGCAGAGTTGGACACGACTGAGCGACTAACACACCATATATAACCCACATAAAGAAAAACTCTTTAGGTCCCTCAGTGTTTCAAGAGTATAAGGAGGTCTTGAAAATGGCAACCCACTCCAGTATTCTGGCCTGGAAAATCCCATGGACAGAGGAGCCTGGTAGGCTACAGTCCACGCAGTCGCAAAGATTCTGACATGACTGAGTAAATTCACTTCACTTCACTTCTTGAGCTCAAACAGTTAAGTGTTTAGGAAAACATGTATTTATAAGCTTTTTGATTGTGATAGACAACATCCAGGTTGAAACACTATATCGTAATTGCTCTCTATACAAAAACTATATGAAGATTTAGTTTTCCACCTGGTAAGTGAAAGGTAGGTCCCTGGACCTGAAGCATTATGAAAAGAATCTCTTTGTTATTTTGAATAGAAGTAGACAAGAAAGAGTAGAGTAACAGGGAGAAATTATACCTAAATGTTTAGAAAGAGTCTAGAGGACTTGGCAGGAAGTCCTGAAAGAGCAGGATTACAGGCAACAGTCAGAACATGCAATGACCCAAATCAAACCCTTGAAAGTCCCACCAGTCACAAGAGGATTCTAAGTTTTCTCTGATAAAATTCAGAATAAGAAGACAATTATTTTATCAGTTATTACAATAATATTGAGCCCAGAAAGCTGGAAAGATGACATCCCTCTGGTGTTTATGATTGCATCAGACATTTCCCTTATGCCACTGACACCTCCTCCGTGCCTCCATTTTCCTATATCAGAAGTGAGGCCAACTTGTTTCCCAGATGACACCAAGGGGTAAAAACTGGAGAAAAGCCAAAGGCTTTGTGTTTTCTTGTGTATCTAAATGCTAATCCCTTTACTGATAACCTTCTAAGTTTCCTGGGTCTTAAAAAATAAAATAAGGCAGCAGGAGGAGCTCACTCTGCCAGTGAAACTATTCTTGATTTATTTCTTTGTCCCTTATCCTTTATGAAATGTATCCTGTAGTTGCATCAGAAATAACACTCTGATGTAGATCTTCCCAACCCAGGGATCGAACCCAGGTCTCCTGCATTGCAGGCAGATGCTTTATCCTCTGAGCCACCAGGGAAGCACTGATGTAGACCACGTAGTAAATGAAAGCCAGGGAAGTGATTTATGCCGGAAACATTCGTCAAGTTATGTCACTTTCATTTTCCTTTTTGGTCAAACTATAGTAAGTATTATAGGGAACAAATTATAATTTCAATCCCATTAATTGTTATTAAATCATATTATTTTGAAGATGCCTTTGATTCGTTAGATTTCTTACTATTAAATGTTGACTGCCTTAACAGGACACTTAAATGCATTTACATTAATGGACAACATTTTTCTCTAAGAAAATAAATGCTGATGATAGCTGACAACCCTGGGTGAAATTGCAGTGATGACCTTCCGCTCTTGCTGCTTGTAGAAAGCAGTGGGGTAGAATGGGCAACATGATCCAAATCTGGGGACACCCCCTTGTGTTTCCAGAACAGGCTATCGACTCAGCTCCATCCACCTTAGAGAGCGTCGCTGAGGATGTCCCAGGGCAACCATGGTCTCGGGAATATGCACCGCATCTTCCATGGGAAACTGGACTTCTGAGGGATTTTTCATCCTCCTTTTGTATTATTCTAACTCTGTAAATTCTATTCTCAGGCAAAGCATGAGTAGCTCCCACACCAGGAATGTGCGAGCTGTCAGATTTAGAAAAAAAAAATCATCCTTTTTGCTGCCTATTGTCAACACTATTTCTCATTTTACTATGCTTTATTCCACATTTTTATCTTAGAAAAATTAGGTAGTAGTAGTTTTTCCTTATTCTGTTTACAGTAAAGAGGTTACAGTGATAATTATTAACATTTTGCTCGCTTTTCCTATTGTCATACCATTAGGTAACATTCACTATCTTTTTTTACACTCTTTGAAGATTTGAGTTGGTAGCCTGTCTTGAAGGTGGGTAGAGAGGCTTTGGAACAATATAGTATAATAGCAGTCACTTTGATCTCTCCTCAAACAAGAGTTTTTAGACAACACAGTATTTTGTCTAACAAATGACTCATTCCATGATATTTTAAAAAGGAAAAAAAAAAGTAATGTATACATAGGCACAAAATTATCCCCTAGGTAATATTAGGTGGACATAGAAAATTCAGTGAAGCAGAATTTTAATAATCTTTTATGAAAGGTTATTGATTGATCATCTTAAAATCTAATAATGATTATTGTTTCTGAGGGGAAAATAATGAGATAATTTTTCCTCCTAGATTGAAAGATCAACAAACTATAAAAATAAGCAACCTAAGCATAACAAGAAAAGAGAAAACATCCAGATTCATAGTAGCAGTAGTTCCTCTGTAGTTGCTAAAACCTAAATAATTTCTAGAACATAAAAGCAACTACAATTCTTGTCACTCCTTGATTTCCTTAATAAAAATGGACTCAGTTACAAACGCAGCTCCAATGTCAAGAACGTAGCTTCCCTGTTAATGCCCATCGTCATGAAAATGAAGCTTAGAACATTTAAACAACAAAGACTGTTTAGATGAGCCATGAAGTTCTGAACTATACTATCACCTTGGATTAAAGTACAGACAGATTCAAAATAGCAGCTATTACTATTTATCATTTTAATAGCTTCAAATGAGAGGTAAATGTAAATAAGCTTTGCTATTATTGTACCTAAGGGATCATGAGCATTGATGTGCAAGACTCCAGAATAATGAGCTTATGAAAGAGATGCTCCCACTCTGGAAAGCAATACAATTAACTAGCAAATTTTTCCAATACATTTTATAAAAATTAATCACATTCCAACATCTTTCTGAAAGTAGTCAGTAGTATCCCTTCTTTGTGCCTTAACCACAGTTTATTTTTTCTTTTTCTGTTGTTTTTGTGGGGCCTAATATCAGGAAAACTGTTGTGTCAAACCCCCAAATGTTTAAAATTGTTTGCCTCAGACCTGTGAACTAAACCCCTGCCAGTTTCACCAGCTCTGCAGGCATTAATACTAAAGTTGATGGTAGGAGGTGCTGTCAACATTCCCCCAAGTCTAAGAACTGAGAACTGTCAGAATTGCAATTTTTCTAAGTAGCCCTATAGATAACCTGTGTCACCATGCATTTCCTTCCTAGGGTCCATAAGATAAATGCTTTGAAGTCAAGGGCAATAATCAGAAAATGGTAAATGAACACTTGTGAAATCAACTTTAGGGTTTCATTTATCTTTTCAAGTAAGAAATAGATATAGTGTTTGAGAAGACCAAGAAAGTTGGGAGAATCATGTTTCTATTTGGACTTCAAGGATGAATTTCTAAATAGAACCAAGCAAATCACCTGATATTTGGGAAGTTTGGAACAAGAGCAACACAAAGTCACATGAAATGAAGTGAAATGAAAGTTGTTCAGTTTTGTCCGACTCCTTGCAACCTCCTGGGCTATACAGTCCATGGAACTCTCCAGGCCAGAATGCTGGAGTGGGTAGCCATTCCCTTCTCCAGGGTATCTTCCCAACCCAGGGATCGAACCCAGGTCTCCCACATGGCAGGAGGATTCTTTACCAGCTAAACCACAATGGGAGTCACGTGGAACATGTCTAAATTTTTAAAGTTATAAATCAAGCCAAAAAACTCTTAAATAAAATGTTATATCCTCCTCCCTTTGCAGTCCTTGGATTTCTCAGACTGCCACTCAGGAATGTAGCAGTCTAGGACAAGCCATTTCCACGTAGTGCCCGCTTTGACCCCTGTTCCTCGCACCCCAAATCCACTGCACCTGGCGTGAAGGTTCTCACGCCATAGGAACGCCTATCCAGCCTACAGATTCAGGCGGACACACACCCCTGCCTGCGCAGCAGCCACTCTTCAGCCACCCCTTGGATCAACCACTGATGCTCCTCTCCATTCAGACTAGTCCTCATTAATCTTGCCAGATGTCAAACTCAGGGGACTCACTCAGACTCTGCTAAGTGTAATGCTTTTGAGGAGTGGAATTCTGGTGTCCTGCATATTCAGAACGTGGTCTAAATGGATTGATGTGCAAAAACTGCAGAGTGTTAGTGTTAGTCGCTCAGTCATGTCAGACTCTTTGTGACCCTGTGGACTGTAACCCACCAGGATCCTCCGTCTATGGGATTCTCCAGGCAAGAATACTGGAGTGGGTTGCCATTTCCTTCTCCAGGGGATCTTCCCGACCCAGGGATCACACACGGCTCTCCCACACTGCAGGCAGACTCTGTACCTACTGAGCCACCAGGGAAACCCATAGGTGTGTCCAGTTGGACCCCGTGGTCTAAACGGGGTGATGCTGCAAAAACTGCCCAGGAATGTCCAGCTGGACCCATGAACTCTTTGACCTTGGAGAATGTCACAAATAATGAAGAACCAGAGCAGGGCAAAGGCCCAGCTCATTTGGGTGTAAGGATGGTATTACAGATTCGGATAGTTTATCGATTTTCCAGAAGAAATGTCTGTGGGTAACATCTGTTCTTAGATGTTTTGTGGGATTTTTTTATGTCATTGTATATTCCATCAATCAAGTGGCCAGTGGGCAAGTCCAAGCCAAGTAAATTTAAATTTAAAAGGTCAGGAATGTTGAACCAAGAGAAGGAGACGGAAAATCATTGGAGACACCCACAGACTCTGCCATTTTCGAATGACGTCCTTTGTCACTGTTAAGAACGTGGAGCTTCCATCACCATGCAGCTGCCCTCCAGGAGGTCTGTGTGGCTGTTCAGAAGCACACACTGTGCTTATTCAAATCTGTTTCACTTTGGATAAAGTCTATCACATTGGAGGAAGTAACCATTGTTGTCCATTCCTAACAAGTACTCAGCACCAGACATCCAAATGAACTCAGAGGACTGAGAATCTGTTGATCTGAAAAGTCATACTAGATGATAAATTGAAAAGACAGTAACTTACATAGGTAAGCCTGGGCAAATTGGGCAGGTAGAACTCTGACCCCTCACACTGCAGGCAGAGGCAGAAAGGGCATTCCACAGGACTTTCCTGACTTAGTAGGCTACCTTGTGGCAGTTATACGCATAATTTATGTGTCTTCTACAAAGAAGTGTGACCAAATCCCAGTACAAAGCAGAAGGAATGGGTCTCTAACGGTTTGTGCTTTTCCTTAATAGGACTCTCTGGCTTTCTTTATGGCTGGCCTCCAGATTCCTGGCGACCCCAGCACAGCTTCACCTGTTCACATCCACAGCTGGCTCAGTCATCACCAGCATCTCAAGGGCAGATCTGGGCAAGTCTTGCCACAGCAGGACATCACTCATTTCTGGAGTCACCAGATATAAGAAATGTAAAGGAATTTTGTAATCAATTATCCAAATCCCTCATTTTATAGATGGGGACTAACAATTTAAGTGACATGTGCTTGATCACGTGGCTGGAGAATAGAAGCCAGGGTGGTCATGGTGTAGTCGCTTAGTCACATCTGACTTGCGACCCCTTGGACTGTAGCCTGCCAGGCTCCTCTGTCCATGGCGTTCTCCAGGCAAGAATGCTGGAGTGGATTGCCATTTCCTTCTCCAGGATCCAGGGTAGAGGAAAGGAAAAGAAAGAGAAATAGCTAATTGGCAGCCGGTAGCAGTAGAGGAACCCATTCCAGTATTCTTGAGAGGAAAACCCCATGGACAGAGGAGCATGGCAGGCTAGCATCCACAGGGCTGCAAAGAGCTGGACTCGGCTGAGCGCACAGGCACACACTCAGCATTAGAGAAGCATGGGCTGTGCAAGGCGCTTGACTCGGTGGACTGTTTTCAGTCTTCGTATCAATCATGAAGGACGCCTATTTACTAACCTCATTGGCAGATGAGGGAGCAGAGGCTCAGCTCAGCCACGTGATTTTCCTGAGGTCACAGTATGAGTGGCAGAGCCAGGGCCCATGGTCTGTGTTCATTGCACCACATCAAGTGGCCTCTCATATTCTGCACACTTTTATGTTGTTTCAATATTTACGGCTCTTGTGGTGGGAATACCTAATCAGTTCATTTAGAAATAGACAAAGCAGAGTGGACCATGTGGAATCTCCTGTCTTCCTACTGGTGACCTTGTGATGAAGATGGTGGCATAGTGCAGTCCCTTTCATCAGTCCACAATGATACAAGTAACTGACTGTGACTTTTATTTACAAAACATTTTTATAATCCCAAGCCTGTGAGATCATTGCCAGTATTATCTTTTTCATTTTTAAAATAATGAAACTGAGACACAGCAAAGATTTTGAGAAACATGGTCCAAAGTCATAAAGGTAAATTAGGAAGCATAATAAAAACTTAAAAATGAGTTTTCTGACCACATATACATCCAAGATTTTGAAGAACCTAAATTTCTTAAAAATTTGAAGAGTATCTAAATGGACACTACTTTGGACTCTGTGGGAGAAGGAGAGGGTGGGATGATTTGGGAGAATGGCATTGAAACATGAATAATATCATATAAGAAATGAATCACCAGTCCAGGTTCGATGCAGGATACAGGATGTTCAGGGCTGGTGCACTGGGATGACCCAGAAGGATGGAACGGGGAGGGATGTGGGAGGGGGGTTCAGGATGGTGAACACGTGTACACCCATGGAGGATTCATGTTGATGTATGGCAAAACCAATACAATATTATAAAGTAAAAAATAATAATAATAATTGTAAAATGATGCTGAGCTAGAGCCATTTGACCAAAATAATAATAATAATGAATAAATAGAGACTAGTGTCTTATCAATGCTGGTCAATGAATATACATTTCTTATTAAGAAAATGACAGAGATTTACGACTCCTATTTACCACAATTACTTTGAAGGATTCACAGAAATTTAAACTCTTAATAATTGAGTTAGTAATTGAGCTTAGGAAGTCTGAAGCACTTGGCAAAATGTGTCACAAGCGAGACAAAGAGCAAGCCAAGAAGCTCATTAATCACTGCTTTTCATTCACTGATTACAGAAAAGTAAGAAACTCAGTGCTGCTAAATAGGGATACATAATTTCTTTCACAACAACACATAGTCCTTGAGTTTCCAGACAGAACATCTTTGAGTCATGACTGAAGTCAAATATGATTCTTTTAAAGGGTTTTCTTGCAAGTAATTTTATTAGCAAAACTATGGTAAACAGTATATTAACAAAGAGACTATTCTCTAATTTTCACATGTGATGTTTCTATGTATATATCACTTTGGCTTAGATAAAGGCAATTAAATAAAAAAAAATTGCTTCCTCTATCTCTACCCCAAAAAATATTTAAAACAGCATCATGTAAAGTACCAGTCAATGCTGCTTTCATAAATCCATACACACACTAAAAAAGGGGGGAGGAATGACATGTTGAAAAATGTTTTGCATTCATCTTAATGTAGAATGGTAAAAATTCTTTTACTCTAAGTGTGGTAATAGTAGAATACAGTTATATGACTCTTTTTTAAAATATCAAACATGTATTTTTCCAAATAAGTGTTAGCCTTTCTCAACCTTTTGGAAATAAGGTGCAATATGAATGTACAATGAAAAGTGGATGATGTTGTCAGCTCACCACACATAATCCTGCTAACACTTCCACTGTTCAAGCTCCTTCTACTTCCCTTTCAGAATCACTTTCAAAGTCTGTGGCACCTCACTTAAATGAATGTAATGACAACAAGTGCTCATCCTTTCAGCAGTCTTTTATTTTTTGGAATCATAAAAATGTCATTTTTTTCCAACTCAGATAAGTTTGGAGAGTCTATGAAGTTATACATTTAGAAGTCTATTCCTCACAATCAAAGAAATCGTAACGTGAGTGCTAAGAAAAGAAAGTCTTAAACAGAATGCCAATCCAGACCCTATAGATGTAAGTTTTCACCTTTCAAGGATTTTGTTTTTGGTTTCTACTATTAATCTCTCTCCCTCTCTCTACCCCCCTCTCTCTTCCCCCTCTTGCTCTCCCCCCTCACTCTCTCCCCCCCCTCCCCCTTCTCTCTCTCTCTCCCTGAGGTTAGGTAACAGTGGTAGAATGTGGAAGGTGGGTGTGTATTCTCTGTATCTTGTCCATGGTCTTCTGTCCAAAGAGAAAAGCTACTCAAACATAGTTCATATCTTGATTTCTATGTCAGCAATGTAGGTTAAAACACAAATATCATCCTGATTCTCAACAATAAACTCTGAAAGAGACATTCTAAGTGGATTTTCTAGGACCACTCAAGGAGTTTCTCAATTAACATTTCTTAAATTCATGCCCCTAAAAACAATGACACAGTTTTCTGGTCAATATTCCCTAAGACAAGATCTAATATTTTTAACAAATTGTGAAGAATGTGATAGCCTAAGCTAAGAAAAAATAGCATCTCTGTTTAAAATTTAATTTCATTTGTAATTAAATCACTTATTCATTACAATTAGTAATATTTGGATTATATTGGGTATTAGGTCCATAATACAGTATACATACTGTCCATGTGAAATAGTCCTAAAGAACATAAACTTCCCATTTTTTATAAAAAATAAGTGGTATTATATTGGCCTTTCTATCCACCTGGAAAATTCTTAGGCTCAATATCAGTTCAGTTCAGTTCAGTCGCTCAGTCGTGTCTGACTCTTTGCGACCCCATGAATCGCAGCACGCCAGGCCTCCCTGTCCATCACCAACTCCCGGAGTTCACTCAGACTCATGTCCATTGAGTCCATGATGCCATCCCGCCATCTCATCCTCGGTCGTCCCCTTCTCCTCCTGCCCCCAATCCCTCCCAGCATCAGGATCTTTTCCAATGAATCAACTCTTCGCATGAGGTGGCCAAGGTATTGGAGCTTCAGTTTTAGCATCATTCCTTCCAAAGAAATCCCAGGGTTGATCTCCCTCAGAATGGACTGGTTGGATCTCCTTGCAGTCCAAGGGACTCTCAAGAGTCTTCTCCAACACCACAGTTCAAAAGCATCAATTCTTCGGTGCTCAGCCTAGTATAAGAGACAGCTTCTCCTCCTGCCCCCAATCCCTCCCAGCATCAGGGTCTTTTCCAATGAGTCAACTCTTCGCATAAGGTGGCCAAAGTACTGGAGCTTCAGTTTTAGCATCATTCCTTCCAAAGAAATCCCAGGGTTGATCTCCCTCAGAATGGACTGGTTGGATCTCCTTGCAGTCCAAGGGACTCTCAAGAGTCTTCTCCAACACCACAGTTCAAAAGCATCAATTCTTCGGTGCTCAGCCTTCTTCACAGTCCAACTCTCACATCCATACATGACCACAGGAAAAACCATAGCCTTGACTAGACGGACCTTAGTCGGCAAAGTAATGTCTCTGCTTTTGAATATGTTATCTAGGTTGCTCATAACTTTTCTTCCAAGGAGTAAGCGTCTTTTAAATTCATGGCTGCAGTCACCATCTGCAGTGATTTTGGAGCCCCAGAAAATAAAGTCAGACACTGTTTCCACTGTTTTCCCATCTATTTCCCATGAAGTGATGGGACTGGATGCCATGATCTTCGTTTTCTGAATGTTGAGCTTTAAATCAATATAAGATTCTGTGTTAATGTGAAGACTCTTCATTCCTCTAAGACAGATAATTGTAGGAGATTGGTTCAAGATGGAAGTGTAGGACTCCTGTGAGAGTCTTTGCTCACCTTCTCCTGTGAGAGCCCCAAAATCACAACTAGATGTTGAACAACCATCAGCAGGGAGATGCTGGAACATACCAAAGAAGGATGCCCCATGTCCAGAGACAAATGAAGAGCTTCAGTGAGATGGTATGAGGGGTGCATGTTAAAGTCAAACTCCATACCCACTGGGTGGGCAACCCACAAACTACCGAACAATAATACCAAAGAAATTCTCCCACTGTTATGAAGGTCTGAGCCCCACAGCAGCCTTGGGATCCAGCAAAGGGACTAGGAATCCCCAGGTAATCTGACTTTGAAGACCAGTGGGATTTGACTGCAGGACTTTCATGAAACTGGAGGAAACAGACACTCCACTCCTGGAGGGCAAAACAATACCTAGTGAGCACCAGGACCCAGGAGAAAGGAGCAGTGACCCCACAGGAGACTGACCCAGACTTATCTGTGAGTGTTGGAGGGTCTCCTAAGGAGTCGTGAGTTAGCAGAGGTTCACCACAGAAATGTGGGCAATGGCAGCAGCAGTTCTGGGAGCTGCCCCTGGCATAAGCCCCCTTGTAGGTTACCGTTAGCTTTACCACAGAGTGTGTAGACCACATGGCTGTGTCACCCCAGGCTAAACAACTAACAGGGAAGGGGTGAAGCCCCATCTATCAGCAGACAATTCGATTAAAATTTTTCTATGCACCAGAGAGACTCAGTTTTGCTCACCTCCAGTCCCTTCCATTGGGAAGCTTGCACAAGCCCTTAAGCCTCACCCACCAGAGGGCAGACAGAAGAAGCAAGAAGAACTACAGTCCGACAAGAAAGTCCAGAAAGAAAACCACAGTCACAGAAAGCCAGTCAAAATGAAAAGGCATAGGGTCATTTCCCAGATGAAGGAGCAAAATAAAACCCCAGAAAAACAACTAAATTAAGTGGAGATAGGAAACCTTACAGAAAAAGAAGTCAGAATAATGATAGTGAAAATGATCCAGGACCTCAGAAAAAGAAAGGAGAAGATGAAAGAAATGTTTACCAAAGACCTAGAAGAACTAAAAAACAGGGATGAACAATACTCTAGAAGGGGATCAAAAACAGAGTAACTGAGACAGAAGAACAGATAAGAGACCTAGAAGACAGAATGGTGGAACCACTGTCACGAAACAGGATATAGGAAAAGAGCGAAAAGAAACGAAGACAGGCTAAGAGACTTCCGGGACAACATTAAATGCACCAACATCTGGGGTACAAGAAGGAGAGGAGAGGGAGAAAGGACCTGAGAAAATATTTGACGGGAAAACAGCTGAAGACTTCCCTAATATGGAAAAGGAAAGAGTCAACCAAGTCCAGGAAGTGCAGAGAGTCCCAGGCAAGATAAACCTAAGAAGGAACACAAGACACAATGTAATCAAATCAAAGACAATGATAAAATACTAAAAGCAACAAGGGAAAACAACAAATAATATACAAGGGGACTCCCATAAGGTTATCAGCTGATTTCTCAATAGAAACTCTACAAACCAGAAGGAAATGGCACAATATACTTACAGTGATGAAAGGGAGGAAGCTACAACCAAGACTACTCCACCCAGCAAGACCCTCATTCAGATTTGATGGAGAAATTGAAAGTTTTACAGAAAAATAAAAGTTAAGAGCACTGCTAAATCAACTTTACAACAAACGCTAAAGGAATTTCTCTAGGCAGAAAACACAAGAGAAGAAAAAGACTTATGGAAAATAAACCCAAAGTAATTAGGAAAAGGATAATAGGACCATACATGTTGATAAGAGGTTGCAAGAACACACAGAAGAACTGTACAAAAAATATCTTCACGACCCAGATAATCAAAAAAGTTTAAGTGTGAATAAAATCAGCAAAAGAAAAGTTATTCTAAACCACTTAGTAGATCAAAAGGAAAATCCAGATGACAACTCAAGGCTATTGACTTCTGCCTTCACATTTTATTTAACAGCTCATTCACTTTTCTTGTAATACAAATATTCTTACAGAAACAGCTAAAATTCTCTAAGCTTTTGATTGGAACCAAAAAGAGAGAGAGAGAGAGAGAGAGAGAGAGAGAGAGATCTAAAATGACTCAAGTTTTATGCCCTTAGTATTATTTTTCAATTTGGTAACTGTGTTTCCCCATTCAATGAGTCATAGACCAACCTACAAGAGATTATTCATGAAGACAAAGTACTCAGGCCAAAAACACAGTGGTAAAAGCTCAAACAAAATATTTGTAAGAACCTTAATTAATTCTGATACTAAAACCTCTTTCAGATTGTTCAGACAGAGAAACTAAGTGAATAGTGTCATTACTTTCAAGCACAAATGTAAGAGGTATTATAAACACTCTTTTAAAATTATCCTTGCAAGTCTCAGGAAGACAGACTTGTGTCCAATAGCTCTGTGAGAAATACAGGGGGTGCTCACAGCCCTAGAGGTAACAGCAGACAAGGGAGATTAAGACACTGGACATGGGACCATGGAATAGCCTGGATCAAATTCAATCTCCACTGCTTTCTAGCTGTGTGAAATTGGGCAAGTCCTCAACATCTCTGATTCTTAGATTCCTTTTCTATAAAGTGAGGTTAACAATAGCACCTGCCTCATGGGGTTGTGAGTGCCTGCCCATATCAATTATTAGCTTATATGATTAAAAAATTAAGATCTCTTAAGCAAAATAAATGGCCATTTACCTGCTTATTCATGGATAAGCAACAAACAATGGCTGCTTCAAAAGGATTCCAAAGAAAACTCCATGATTTGACAGTCTGTAAAGCAAAGCAGAGGAAAAGAAAACCCCCTGGAGAAAAACTGCCTCTAGCACAAAAATGCCTAGCTCCAGCTCTGCATTTTATTGACACACTGGGAGAAATTTAGAGTAATCTGGTAACATAGTTCTTAAAATGGGATTTTTCTCACATCATTTCAACAGTCCCTTTCAACGCTCAAGTAAACATGTTCATTTAGAACCTAGTCTACCACGAAGAGCAAATCAAGAGAAAAAATAGTTTTTCTGCGTTGTCAATCCAAGTCATCACATGAGAATATGTCGGTAATATTCAAAAAGTGCCATGAATATAAAAATTACCATTTTAGAGAGAGTTATTTGAGTAGTTTCACGCTGTTTGTCAGAATCAGAAATTAAGTGATTCTTCCAGAAAACTAGAGAATAAAATAGACGCGCTCCCTTCACAGTAGATGGTGGGGACGGGGAGTGAGAGTGCAGTTTGTTCATCAGGCACATTGACAGTTTATAAGTTTGCAAAATGCTTAATACATAAATGTCTCAGAGGCACGAAGTGATTGTTATTCAAAAGTCATTCCACAGGCCAAGTACTTGACCTTTCAGTTCTATCTTTTGGATTGTATCAAAACTTTAGCCTTATAAGTTGTAGCCCATAATAAATACATTTCATTAAGTGAACAACAATCCTATAGCCAAATATACAATTTGTATTATAGTTATGGAAAAACCACCCAAAACTAACTGACCCATTCAGAGCCATGCAGGCTCAGCAGTGCCGGGGAAAGAATTAATCCAGCTGGGTTGGAGTATGGTTGGCACCTTCCATTACCTCTCAACTCTGACATGTTAAGGTCTTTGAAATTCAATTTCTTCTTTGTCAAACGGTCATAGCAATATCTACTTTCAAAGTTACTGTGAGAAATATGCAACATGCATGTGAAAAAGAGTGGCACTTCAGAGGCTCTCCATAATCAGATGTGCAAAGAAGTTCCACACTTCCAACAGGAAAAGAAAGTGAAGTTGCTCAGGCACTTCCAGCTGTTTGCCACCCCATGGACTGTAGCCCACCAAGTTCCTCCACCCATGGAATTTTCCAGACAAGGGTACTGGAGTGGATTGCCATTTCCTTCTCCAGGGGATCTTCCCGACCGAGGGATCGAACCCAGGTCTCCCACACTGAAGGCAGACACTTTACCATCTGAGCCACCGTGAATGTGCTGCTTAGAACAAGGTTTGAAATTTACTGATTGTAGACTGCGACAGGCGTCTTCCCAGCAACCCGGTAAAGGGAGTTTTCTGCTTCCACACAGATGCAGATGGACATGGCTGAATTTTTAATAGTATGGACGGTCCCTGTCAGGAAACTGACTGTCCATGCGAGACTCCAGGCCAGTTAGGACCCTATGGATGCCCACTGGGTAGGTGGTCCTGCCAATGAGAACTGACACGAAAAGGCAGGACGTGGAATAAGCAATGGATCAGGCTCTCAGAAAGGTCTCATGGCCACCAGTTCAGAAAAAATAATAGGAAAAAAAAATAGTGCACCCTCTATTTTTCCAAGCCTTGGTCAGACAGGCACGGAGACGCTCTTGGAAGTACCACCGTGAAGGCTGCCCAAGGAGAACCCCAGGTTCTGGTCCAGTCTGGCTCATGATGACAGTGCTGGGAAAGCGACATTCACGACACGTCGTCTGACCGGTGAATCTGAGACGTGTGTGGCTCCTCGGGTGTTGAGGAATACCCGCCTTGTGCTCCACACCGACAGGGAGCCTATTAAGTTCAACGTATGGGATCAGCTGGTCAGGAGAAAGTGGGTGTTATGTCCAAGCTGCGTGTGTCACTGTGATGTCTGAGGTAACCTCGAGAGTGACTTACAGGAACACGCCTGACCGGCACAGAGGTCTAAGACCGACGTGTGAGACAATCCCTATCGTGTTGTGTGGCAACAAAGTGGATATTAAGGACATAAAGGTTAAGGCAAGTCTGCTGTCTTCCACCAAAAGAAGACTCTTCAGTACTGCGGCATTTGTGCAGAAAGTAAGGACACCTCTGAAGAGCCCCTGCTCTGGCGTGCTGGAGAGCTGAGCGGAGACTCTGACTTGCAGTCTGCTGCTGAGCCTGCTCTTCCCCCCAGAGGTGGTCGTGGACCCAGGCTGAGCAGCGCGGTAGGAGCGTGGCCTAGAGGCTGCCCAGACCACTCCTCTCCCAGATGCAGAGGGCACCCCGTGAGAAATGAGGCTGAGGCCCGGCGTCAGAAGTCTCGGTCTGTAGGCACCTGTCCTGCGATGTCAGCGGTGCAGTGTGTTTGCCACTTTCCTACACAGCGAAGCAGAATGCGTGTTTGATCTCTGGATGTTGAAGGAGGTGGATAGCCTTCAGAGTGAGTGTGGAGGTTAAACAAATGCCTTCACTTTTCAGACCTACATATTTAGGTGTTTTGGCACATCATTGCTTCCTCCTTCAGTTTCAAATATAAAACTGCTATAGGTAAATTGAAGAAAGTACGGAAAACCACTCTTCAATTCAGGTATGACCTAAATCAAATCCCTTACGATTATACAGGGGAAGTGACAAATAGGTTCCAGGCATTCGATCTGATAGACAGAGTGCCTGAAGAACAATTGACAGAGGTTTGTGACATTGTGCAGGAGGCAGGGATCAAGACTATCTCCGAGAAAAAGAAATGCAACAGGCAAAGTGGCTGCTAGAGGAGGACTTAATATATAGCCTAGAAAAGAAGAAAATGAAAGGCAATGGAGAAAAGGAAAGATATACGCATCTGAATGCAGAGTTACAAAGAACAGCAAAGAGAGATTAAGAAAGCCATCTTAAGTGAACACTGCAAAGAAATAGAGGAAAATAAAAGAATGGGAAAGACTAGAGATCTCTTCAAGAAAGTTGAAGATACCAAGGAAATATTTCGTGCAAAGATGGGCACAATAAAGGACAGAAATAGTATGAACCTAACAGAAGCAGAAGATATTAAGAAGAGGTGGCAAGAATACACAGAAGAACTATACAAAGAAGATCTTCATGACCCAGATAATCATGATGGTGTGATCACTCACCTAGAGCCAGACATAATGAAATGTGAAGCTGAAGTCAAAGGGACCTTAGGAAGCACCACTATGAACAAAGGTAGTGTAGGTGACAGAATTCCAGCTGAGCTATCTCAAATCCTAAAATATGATGCTGTGAAAGTGCTGCACAGAACACACCAGAAAATCTGGAAAACTCAGCAGTGGCCACAGGACTGGAAAAGGTCAGTTTTCATCCCAATCCCAAAGAAAGGCAATGCCAAAGAATGCTCAAACTACCGCACAATTGCACTCATCTCACACTAGTAAGGTAATGCTCAAAATCCTTCAATCTAGGCTCAACAATACATGAACTGAGAACTTCCAGATGTACAAGCTGGATTTAGAAAATGCAGAGGAACCAGAGATCAAATTGCCAACAATGATTGGATCATCAAAAAAGCAAGAGAATTTCAGAAAAGCATCTACTTCTGCTTTATTGACTATGTCAAAGCCTTTGACTGTGTGGATCACAACAAACTGTGGAAAATTTTTAAAGAGATAGGAATACTAGACCAGCTTGTCTGGCTCCAGAGAAGCCTGTATGCAGGTCAAGAAGCAACAGTTAGAACTGGACATGGAACAACAGACTGGTTCAAAGTTGAGAAAGAAGTACATCAAGGTTGTACATTGTCACCCTGCTTATTTAACTTCTATGCAGAGTACATCATGAAAAACACTGGGCTGGAGAAGTACAAGCTAGAATCAAGAGAAATATCGGTAACCTCAGATATGGAGATGGCACCTTCCTAATGGCAGAAAGTGAAGAGGAACTAAGGAGCCTCTTGATGAAGGTGAAAGAGAAGAGTGAAAAAGCTGGCTTAAAACTCAAAATTCAAAAAACGCAGCTTATGGCATCCAGTCCCATCATTTCATGGGAAATATGGGAAACAATGGGAACGGTGACAGACTTTATTTTCTTGGGCTCCAAAATCACTGCAGATGGTGACTGCAGCCTTGAAATGAAAAGATGCTTACTCCTTGGAAGAAAAGCTATGACCAACCCAGACAGTATATTAAAAAGCAGAGACATTCCTTTGCCAACAAAGGTTCATCTAGTCAAAGCTATGGTTTTTCCAGTGGTCATGTACAGATGTGACAGTTGAACTGTAAACAAGGCTGAGGGCCGAAGAATTCATGCGTTCAAGCTGTGGTGTTGGAGAAGACTCTTGAGAGTCCCTTGGATTGCAAGGAGATCCAACCAGTCCATCCTAAAGGAAATCAGTCCTGAATGTACATTGGAAGGATTGATGCTGAAGCTGAGACTCCAATGCTTTGACCATCTGATGCAAAGAGCTGACTCATTGGAAAAGACCCTGATGCTGGGAAAGACTGAAGGCAGGAGGAGAAGGGGACCACAGAGGATCAGATGGTTGAATGGCACCACCAACTCAATGGACATAAGTCTGAGCAAACTCCGGGAGACAGTGAAGGACAGGGAAGTCTGGCATGCTGCAGTCCATGTGGTCGCAGAAGGTTGGACATGACTGAGCAACTGAACAACAATGAATAGTAACATGACAGTATTGAGAGGTGGAATCTTCTTTGTTACTGCCATCTTCATTTTTTTTTGTTTAGTCTGAATACAGTTATATTTCAAACACCTAAAAAAGATAAAAGAAGCAAAGGCTCATAGAGGGATGGTGGAAGAGAAGTCGTTCCATCTTTAGCTGAAGCTGTGATGAGATCTTTGATTCTAAAGATCTGAGGCGATTCCTGGGGATCCACATTGCCTCTAGATCTAGCTGCCTTCTGTTAGCCAATAAATGTAATGCCACCAAATCTTTTAGTTTCTTGATTGGATGGAAAAATTATTGGGGTACTATTACAGCTCCACCTGATTGTTCAGTTGACTAAAAGTCCTCAAAGAGAACTTTGATCTTCTTTTCCAAGAACACTTTATGTTATTGTTAAACTCTCTTTTCCAGCTCAGGGTCAATTACCCAATCACCCCTCTATCTAGAGGATATTCCCCTTTTTTACTTTCTAAAAATTCATTCTTTCATCCTACCATCTAGTAGCTACTTTCCCTTCCCTGTAGCTGGTTATAATTAATAAATTATAAATTAGACACATTTCAGCTGTTTTCTCTTAGCAGCATCTTAGCAATGACTCTTTGTGGGAGTTTGGCAAAAAATATTTCTTCAGAAATGGTTCCAACTAAAAATTCAGTAGTTACCAAATAATAGAATCCAAGTCTTCAAAACTGTCATTTTGGGATGAAAGTTGAGCTGTGAGTATATGTGTCTAGAGACTCCTTTCTATTTAAAGAGCCAACACCTGAAACCAGTGTCTAGGTCTTCTGATTCTTGGTTAATTTTTGCATTGCTTCTTCTCTTAAAAGTTCAGTATAATTTAACAAATGCAGAACATTTTTAACAGAATTACATAGAAATTTGGGGGAAAATAGACTGCTCCCATCAGATATACTCAAATGAGAAAAATAAAGACAGCTAGCCATAGGAGTCATAAAAGTCAGTGAGGTGTAGGAAGAGGATGATTTGAGCCAATTCATTAAATCATGAGCTGCACCCTTGATACAGTTTCTCCAGAAGGACACTTATAAATGAGTCACCTAAATCTCCATTTATCAGATAACAAATAGCTTTGTAAGCAGAGGAAACTGTGATCCCCACACCTACCTGCAGATGCTAACTGCACGATAAAGATATTTACATAATAAGTCACCGAGACAGTAAAACCAGAGAGGTCAGGGAAGCATGCGATCGGGCAGCACCCAGGCCCCCACGGCAATGCTTCCACTCTCTCCATGGCAAGCTTGTTCACCTGCTGTCAAGGAAAATTCACTGGAGGTTTACTGAGCTGAGGTCTACACAGTAGGAGCTATGGGAGAGACAAGATTACGCTTATGAGACATGGGGCCTATCTTCCTATTGGGGCTGCAAAATTTAACATAGAATAATGTAAGAACTGCATGAGTACTCCCTAAATGATAAAGTGTGGGTCCAGATATCAAATACTCACATCATCTAATAGTGGAAATAAAGTTATTCCATGTAAAGATTTCTGTGTCTTTGTTATCACTACTTTATATGTATGTATATATATATTTATGCTTGATGTATGCTAAGTCACTTCAGTCATGTCTGACTCTGTGAGTCAAGGGACTGTAGCCCACCAGGCTCCTCTGTCCATGGGATTCTCCAGGCAAGAATACTGGAGTGGGTTGCCAATTCCTTCACCAGGAGGTCTTCCTGATCCAGAGATTGAACCAGGTCTCCCGCATTGTAGGGAGACGTTTTACTCTCTGAGCCACCAGGGAAGTGTTGTTAAACTCATAGAAATAGATTAAGTGGCCAGCTAGTGGAATATGGAAAGAGAAGATTATGGGCAAGACACTGAAGAACACTAGCTTTTAGGGGATGGGAAAAGAAAAATAAATCAGTAGAAGAAACAGGAAAACAGTCAAAAAACTGAAAGGAGCATCAGGGTGGGCAATGTAAAGATACTGAGGCAGAAAAGCATTTCCAGGAGGAAAATCAACAAGGAAAATGCATCAGAGACTCCAAAGGAGTGAAAAGGTAAGACTGTTCGTTGAACCACTTGGTGGCTGTTACTGATCTTAAAAGAACAGTTTTGGTGAAATATTGAGAACAAAAGCGAGAGAAGCCATAATGAGAGCGTTCAGTCAGAGTTAGCCTGCTTTCAAGAACTCTATTGTAGGAGGGAAAGAAATGGAAGGATAGCTTAAGAGGGAAAATGTCAAGGGAAGTTGTGTGTCTATAAGAGAGAAGGAGTGGAAAGGGAAGCATTTAAGTGGCAGAAAAAGAGACACTGATTGACAAGACAACATTCGAAAGACAAGGGCCAGCGTCAGAACGCAAGGGTAGGGCCCATGTTGGTAAAGAAAGAGAAATATTTTTTCGTCAAGCAGGAATAAATTATCAGTAGACTGGAGAAATAAAGGTTAATTTTATGGCAGAGAGAAGATAAAGTCCTAGAAGCTGTCACTTAGGTTCTCATTCTTGATAAAGAAGACAAAAGGACACAGGGTGATGGAGTTGTCACAGTTTTCCAAGAATTTTTCTGATTTTAGTGCTAAGCGTTCCACTTTGTGGGAGACCCAGGCAAGTGGGGATGGTTGGTAACCCTAACTGTGTGTCAATTGAGTGCTGCTGATGTCAGGTGGGTGCAGGTTAGTATTGTTGAGATTAAGAGAATTTCAGAATAATTTGATGGGAAAACTTGATAGGAGTTCATCGAAGATGGATGAATAGAAGCCTGAGGTGCAGGATAGATTGTCTCACGTCACATCAGAGGACAGGAATCTGTGATGTCATTCATTAGAGGGGCTCAGCTGCACAGACTGGTGCCTGCCAGTGAAAAGCATGGGCAGTGAAAGAGAAAGCAGAGGAGGGCGTGGAGGAGGGCGTGGCAACCCACGCTAGGATTCCTGCCCGGAGAACCCCACGGACAGAGGAGCCTGGCGGGCTGCAGTCCATGAGCCGGACACGACTAAGCGACTAACACACACACACACACACACACACACACACACACACAGGAGTGCAGTGCAGTGCAGTTTAGGGGATTTGTTTCAGTTTACTGTAGGTTCAGTTCAGTTCAGTCACTCAGTCGTGTCCGACTCTTTGCGACCCCATGAATTGCAACACGCCAGGCCTCCCTGTCCATCACCAACTCCCGGAGTTCACTCAGACTCGGGCCCATCGAGTCAGTGATGCCGTCCAGCCATCTCATCCTCTGTCATCCCCTTCTTCTCCTGCTCTCAATCCCTCTCAGCATCAAAGTCTTTTCCATGAGTCAACGCTTCCCATGAAGTGGCCAAAGTACTGGAGCTTCAGCTTTAGTATCGTTCTTCCAGAGAAATCCCAGGGTTGATCTCCTTCAGAATGGACTGGTTGGATCTTCTTGCAGTCCAAGGGACTCTCAAGAGTCTTCTCCAACACCACAGTTCAAAAGCATCAAGTCTTCGGTGCTCAGCCTTCTTCACAGTCCAACTCTCACATCCATACATGATCACAGGAAAAACCATAGCCTTGACTAGACGGACCTTAGTTGGCAAAGTAATACCTCTGCTTTTGAATATGCCATCTAGGTTGCTCATAACTTTTCTTCCAAGGAGTAAGCGTCTTTTAATTTCATGGCTGCAGTCACCATCTGCAGTGATTTTGGAGCCCAAAAAAATAAAGTCTGACACTGTTTCCATTGTTTCCCCATCTATTTCCCATGAAGTGATGGGACCAGATGCCATGATCTTCATTTTCTGAATGTTGAGCTGTAAGCCAACTTTTTCACTCTCCTCTTTTACTTTCATCAAGAGGCTTTTTAGTTCCTCTTGTTGTAGATAATGCAAATAAATTCTCATGAATGTTTTCAAATGTGGGGAAATGCCAGTTTCTTCTATATATGAGCTGAAAGATTTTGAAGAATGTTTGCCAATTAATTTCTGGCTCTGATAATTTCTCACTTTTTTCTCCTCTCTACCCTTCTGCCTCTGATGTTGAGCACCAGAGGACCGCTTCATAGCACAGCATGACTCCTGACCTTAGAGTTTCATGTGTTTCTAGTCAGTGAACTACTACTGTGGATTGTAGCATTCCTGGAAGTCACTCAGGCAGTGAACAAAAACTTAGCTGTACACAGAAACGACTGTGAACCACGGACGCTTACTCCACTGTAGTCAGATAAAAGGCACGCCCAGCTCTTCTTCCTCGGGGCCAGATAGAAATTCCCTGTGAACCTTCACCACCACTCAACCTGGAGATACAACAAAGGGAAGTCAGGATGAAAAGAGGTCATCATGTTAACCAAATGCGATAAATTACTTTGACAACGTTTATGCAAACACAGAACCTTCTAAGCACATTGATAAGGCCTCTCCCCAGGCCTTTGGAAGGTGCTCGTGTGACCGAGGGATGCTGAAGCTCCATGAGCTTATGCTCAAATCGGCACCAGGGCACCAGGTTCATGGCCAATACTTGAAGCAATGCTGCCTTACACACACATGCAGAACTTACGGTTGAGCCTTATTAAAAGTCTATGGTTTCTAAAATTACCTTACTCCTTTATGCCTTTACACAGATGACTGCTTCTCTCTCAGAGAGTTTTCTAGGAGTCAGCTTTCCAGATGAAAGGAACAGCAAGCAGAAAGGCCCTAAGGAGGACACATGTTTGGTGAATATGCGGTTTGTCGATTTGGGGTTCAAGGAACAACAAAGAAGCCACTGCTGTTGGGAAAACACAAGAGGAGAGTGGGACAATACAGAAGCAGAGATAGGGCCAGGCAGAATCTGTCTCCCTGTGGACACTGCAGAGACCTCGACTCTTACTCCAAGTGAGCTGGGAAGGCAGGGAGAGTTGTGGGCAGAGGACTGACGTGAACCGATACATGATTTTAAAGTATCACACAGTTGAGAAGAAACTCTGGCAACGAAAAGAGTTCCAGCTTATTCATCTCTGAGGTAAGGATGGTAAAGGAATATTCTTTTTAAAGCTGGCAACAGATTTCCTCTTGAGGGGAAAAAGTTTGTTTAGAAAAATAAAGCCCTGGGGACAAAGGCCACAGTGAACTCAGACAAAGGTACCGAGGACTGAATGGTTTCACATGGTAGATCTGGAGAAACAGCGAGCTCCAGAGGATGCTGCAGATGGAGGTTCCTGTGTAGGGAGCCTTTGGAGAGAAGAGGGCAGCCCAAAGCAAGAGGACAGAAGATTCAGGAACGAAGCTTCCTGCAGTGGGAGGAAGAGGGGCACTTAGGAGGAAAATATGAAATATTCTGTTTTGGATCATCTGAAACACGATCCCCTAATTAAGAAACCCTTCAGAAAACAGTCTAACTACACAGGTGCTTTCTGTGAGTGCTGTCTTGAGGGAATCAAGTGTTTTGAGGACCCTGACCATTTGGGGTTGACTTGAGGGAAGAGAAAGTGAAGTCTCTCAGTCGTATCCGACTCTTGCGACTGCATGTACTGTAGCCTGCCAGGCTCCTCTGTCCCGGGGATTCTCCAGGCAAGTGTACTGGAGTGGGTTGCCATTCCCTTCTCCAGGGGATCTTCCTGAGTCAGGGATGGAACCCAGGTCTCCCACATTGCAGGTGGACACTTTACCATCTGCGTCACCAGGGGAGCCACTGAGGGAAGAGAAAGCATCATAAATAGAGGGCAGTACGTGAATATAGCTGATAGCTGAACAAGTGTAGGTAGAAGCGAGAGAGGAATATAGAAACATTTTCTTGGAAAAGATACTGGGTCGCTAAGAGTCGGAGCAACTTCACTTTCATGCATTGGAGAAGGAACTGGCAACCCACTCCAGTGTTCTTGCCTGGAGAATCCCAGGGACGGGGAGCCTGGTGGGCTGCCATCTATGGGGTCGCACAGAGTTGGACACGACTGAAGCGACTTAGCAGTAGCAGCAGCTCATCATGGCAAGAAGGATTTAAACCATGACTTATCTAAGTGGCTAGAGGGAGGTAACCGCCAAATATGACCACTGGGGTTACATTAGTATTTACAATGTACTGTGCATAAGTTTTAAAAAGGCAAGAATAAATTAATCAATCAATGTCAAGGAATAAAATTCATTTTAAAAATGAATTTTGAAACAGCTAACCATGATTTTTTGCTGAATCATACAAAAAATGTTATATCTAATATGTATCTATATGAAGTTTATATTTCCATTATATGTTTACTTCTCAAGCAACATTTATTTGAGCTTACTGTATTCTAAACCCTATGCTAAGAGCGCTATAAGAACTCTGTAACCTAGATATCATTGTTGCTGTTGCTGTTGTTGTCGTTGTTTAGTAACTAAGTTGTGGCTGACTCATTGTGACCCCTTGACACAGCCCTTGGACTGTAGCCTGTCCCTGGGATTTTCCCAGGCAAGAATACTGGAGTGGGCTGCCATTTCCTTCTCCAGGGGATCTTCCCGACTCAAGGATCACACCCACGTCTTCTGCCTCGGCAGGCATTGGCAGGCAGATTCTTCGCCTCTGAGCCACCAGAGACTCAGGCTAGGTATCATTACTACCTCCCTTCAAATATCAGAACACCAAGTCTCCAATAAAATAACTTTGTCAAGCATGTACATCCCATAGGGGAGGAGAGCAGGGCACAGCCAGAGTGTGAACTCAGGCTGCAGAGTCCATAGTCTTCGTGCCATCCCTGGATATTTCCATTTCACATGTCTCACATCCATCATCATGCTTAAACTCACACACATGCCATTAGCTCAAAACATGGAAGAACCAAATCTACTTGAAAAGAAATCTGTAACAGATCCTAACATGTTCTACGGGAAGATACTCAAATCCTGTGGGGAAATTAACAAATGTTTATATTAGAGGAAATCTAAATATTGTACTACAAAGGAGAAATGGACAAAGTGATCTATTACATGGGAAAGAAAAAAAGAGACAAGAAAAGGAGAAAAAGCAGGTGAAGTCATTACAGCTTTGAAGACGTACATTTTCTAAACATTTTTTTGGAGCTCCATGCTTTTAACATAATTGTTCTACCAGTTCTGATCCAGACACTGATGCTGTGGTTATGGCAGTCTGGAGACAAGGGGACTGGAGATTGTATAATTCATGATACAAGGAAGAGAAATTTTAACCAACAATTGTTGGCCAAGGTTTTTATTTCTTCTGGTAGCTGCTTCCAATATAAATTCAAAATGATGACTCAGCCATCCTGGTCCTGGAAAGCTCACAATCTCATGGTAACATGATTAGATAATAAGGGAAAGGACAAACTGTCAAGAAGAGATTAAGAAAGGACAGCCCTGAGATGCTGATAAGACTTAAACCTATATTGGCTTTTTTTTTTTTTTTGTAACTGAAAAATGTCACAGCTTATAAAGTAAGTTTGAAGAAGTAATGATTTTTTGCCCTTGAAATATTTTTTTGTTGAAAAA
This sequence comes from Aepyceros melampus, assembly GCA_006408695.1. Lineage (NCBI taxonomy): Eukaryota > Metazoa > Chordata > Mammalia > Artiodactyla > Bovidae > Aepyceros > Aepyceros melampus. The sequence goes on from SJXQ01007051.1 coordinate 128,644, forward strand.
AAAAAAAACCCAAAACATATGTAGTTCAAGTTATGATATAATTGACTCTATAAGGAAGAAATAAAATATCTTTGGAAATTAATGAGTGCCCAGTATCTTGAGATTTCTGAGACTCTTGTCCCAGGGTTGTCAGCTGTCTTCTGAAAGCAGGACTTTGGGGGCATCCTTTTCTTTCCTTGCAAGCTCATGCGACACGGCTACATTCACTGAGCACGTGAACCTGTGAAACACTAAGGACACCTTGAAAATTATTTGTTCACCCAACAAATAGCAGGTTGAGCACCTACTCTGAGGTGAGCATTAGAACTCGGAATCTAAAGTTAGGGAGACCCAGTTCCTGACCTTGACTCACAGGCTAAAGGAGAGTTAGACACACAAGCAATCAGAACCGGTACTTGGCTAGCGTGCACCAGATGACCTTTCGACCTGTTTACACTTCTGGTGCTTATATGATGTTAGCATCTATCCCAAAGTGGTATTAAACATGTTTAATATCACCCCCATGAGCAACTACAATTATGGTTATATCCTATATTAAAATCACATATTTGATGCCAAAGAAACAGAGAAAAGACATTCACCACATTTTAAATTGAAATGGAAATAATGAATAGCTTCACGTGCTCCATGACACTCTGCAAACATACCTTCCCACAGCAGTATGGATGACGGTTTCTAAGGTTGGGACCAACCTCTTCATTCTGCCACGAAAAAGACGAAAGGACAGAATGCTCCACGACCTCCCACAGTCCCCCAGCCAGTTAAGATCAGAGGTGGAAAGAGAGCCAAGTCTTTTCATTTCTGGTCCCCAAACTCTCTGAATTGCTCTCCCATGTTAGTCAGGAACTCTGCATCCTTAACTGATCCTTGGTTGCTTTATGCTCACTGCCCTGGCTTCAGCTAATAGCCTCCCCACTGTGATGCCAGTTAGGCTGGAGCAAAGCCCTGGGCTTACGATTTTGGAGTCCAACCCCTGTTCTGCCCCACCTGGGAGGCCGAGCTCTGGTCTCCAGCTACAGCAGGTCCCATGGTCACAGGGAGTCGGGTAGCAGAAGGAGAATATGACCCTGTCCCTCCAGCTACAGAGACAGTCACGGACCCGGTCCCCGCGGCTGCAGCAGACACACCTCACACCCAACGGCCCTACATGCCGCCAAGTCACCTGCAGCTTTGGTCTCACTCTCTCCTTCCCCCAAGGTGGCAGTGGAGGGCGTGACCCAGGCAGCCTTAAATGCAACAAAAACACCTGCCCTCGCAGTATCCCAGAGGGTGACACCCGGCAGCCAAACAGCAGGAGAGCACAGTGACCCCGGAGGCACAGCAGGAACAAGGACACCAGCAGCCCCTCTGTTAATCCCCCAGTACAGCCGGAAGCAGCTCAGGGAGGGCAAAGCTTGTGCTGTGTGATGCCATCTACTGAAAAACAAAAGAAAGACTTCTAATTACTAACCTGTAAAATTGTTAGAATCAAATTTTAATAAATTTACCTAAAGAAGAAAGGTATCTGCTGTTAATACTTCAGATGCACTGGCATTGGAAGAACTCATCAAGCACCATGAAAAAAATATGTATGTTTTTCTAGAAACTGGCAACCCACTCCAGTATTCTTGCCTGGAGAATCCCAGGGATCGGGGAGCCTGGTAGGCTGCCGTCTATGGGATTGCACAGAGTCGGACACGACTGAAGTGACTTAGCAGCAGCAGCAGCAAACTTAAAGTCATGGAATATTGTGACTATAACTGATGAAGAGTACAGAACACGATCATGAAGAAACTCAGGAGTGATAAGAACACTCAGAACGGCAGTTCAATGAGCTCAGAAATAAAATTACTGAGTTAAATAAATATTTTACTGGAGAGATTAGAATGCAAAAACAGAACCAAACAGAAATTCTGGAGCTGAAGAACTTGATAATCAAGATATAGAATGCATTAGAAAGCACTGGACATAGAGCAGAATATATAAGAGAGAATTAGAAAGCTGTAAGATAGAAATCTAGAAATAATACAGTAGAAAAGGTGAGAGAATTGAGAGTTTTAAAAAATAAAGAAATTCCACTAGAAATATTTGACTTAGTTAGGAAGAGTGGCATAAGACAATGGGTATCCCAGAAAGAGGAGAGAGAAGGGAGCAGGGAGTTTTTTTAATGAAATAATAGATGAGAACTTCCCAAGCCCGGGGAAGGAACTGGATACACAACTCCATGAAGCTGAGAACACAATTATCTCAACACAAAAAGATCTTCTCCAAGACATGTTATATTAAAACTGTAAAGAGTCAACCAAAAAAAAAGAAAAGAAAAGTAGCCAGGGAAAAAAAAGAACAATAACCTACAAAAGAACCTTTATTAGGCTAGAAGCAGAATTCTCAGAAGAGATTCTACAGGCCCGGGAGAGAGTGGAGTGACATTCTCAAGCCGGGAGAGAGTGGAGTGACATTCTCAAAGTGTTGGCAGATGAAAAACTCTCAGCCAAGAATGTTGTACTCAGCAGAGTTATCATTCAGGTATGCAGGAAAAATAAAGGTTTTCCCAGACAAAAGCTGAGGGAGTTCATTACCACCAGCTCTGCTTCACAAGAAATGTTAAACGGAGCTTGTCTGCCTGAAACAGAGAGACAACAGTACACAGAGTTTTGAGTAGGATAGCAAACAGGCAAAAATCATAAGGTTGCAGCTCTGCATCAGAACAGGTTGTTAAACAACCATAGCATAAAGGTTGAAGGAAAAGTTAGCAATATAGAAAAGGGTCATTTGAGTCAACAGAATCATAAAAGAGGAAAAGAGAGGCAAGTGACGGTAAGACACTTTCAGCAGAAAAAGTACTATCTTATCTATGAAATGTTTGATACAAACTTTATGGTAACAACAAAATATAAATATAGATAAGACACAAAATTTTTTTACAGGAAACAGAAAACTTCATAGAAACCTATCAAACTAAAGTAATAGAAACACAGGTAAAAGAAACAACTGAAATATAGAGCAACCAGAAAGCGAAACATAAAACAGCAGTACTGAGTTCTCATCTGTTGTAATCACCTCCGCGTAAGGGCTCCCAGGTGGCTCAGTGGGTAAAGAGCCCACCCGCAGTGGAGGGGTGCAGGGGACGGGGTTTGATTCCTGGGTCAGGAAGATCCCCCGGAGGAGGGCATGGCAACCCACGCCAGTGTTCTTGCCTGGAGAATCCCATGGACAAGGAGCCTGGCAGGGCCACAGTCACAGGGTCACGAAGGGTCAGACAGGACTGAAGCAACTGAGCACACACGTGCACGATAAGTGTAACGGACTGAATTTACCAAAAGACAGAGTTTCCAGATGGATTCATGCTGCCTACAGGCGATCCATCTCATCCCTAACGGGAAACGTGAGCTTAGAAGCAAAGAGATGGAAAATAATACTCCAGACAAATGGCACTCAAAGAAAGCTAGTATAGTCATACTTATTTCAGACAAAATAGACAACAAACCAAAAACTAACGAGAGACAAATATGGGCAGGATTAATGATAAAGGGACAATTCATCAACTATGAACCTAATATAAGAGAATCAAAATATATTAAGAAATTTTTAGCAAACCTAAAGGGAGAAATTGACAGCAACATAGTAATAGTAGAAGTCTTTAACAATCTGACTTCCATCAGTGAATAGATCATCCAGACAGAACGACAACATAAAGGAAACATTATATCAGATGCACTTAATAAATTTATACAGGACAACTAATCACAATGCAGCAGAATACACATTCTTTTCAAGTGCATGTGAAACATTCTCAAGAACACACTGTGTGTTAGGACACCAAAAGAAGTCTCAATAAGTTTAAGAAGACTGAAATCACATAAGCATCTTTTCTGACTATAAGGGTATTAAATTAGAAATCAACTACCAAAAAAAAAAAAAAGCTGGAAATATCACAGACATCTAAAACTAAACAGTATGGTACTGAACAACTATTGGTTCAATGAAGAAATCAAAGAAAAAAAAAACAAAAAAAATCTGAAAACAAATATAAATGAAAATATTGCATACCAAAACCTATGACATGCAGCAAAAGAGTACTAAAAGGGAAGCAGACAGGAAATACAAGAAAAATCCCAAATAAACAATTTAAACTTATACCTGTGCTGTGCTGTGCTTCAGTTCAGTTCAGTTCAGTTACTCAGTCATGTCCGACTCTTTGCGACCCCATGAATTGCAGCACGCCAGGCCTCCCTGTCCATCACCAACTCCCAGAGTTCACTCAGACTCACATTCGTCAAGTCTGTGATGCCATCCAGCCATCTCATCCTCGGTTGTCCCCTTCTCCTCCTGCCCCCAATCCCTCCCAGTATCAGGGTCTTTTCCAATGAGTCAGCTCTTCTCATGAGGTGGCCAAAATACTGGAGTTTCAGCTTCAGCATCATTCCTTCCAAAGAAATCCCAGGGCTGATCTCCTCCAGAATGGACTGGCTGGAGTGTGCTTAGTCATGTCCAATTCTTTGTGACCCTTTGGACCATAGCCTGCCAGCCTCCTCTGTCCATGGGAATCTCCAGGCAAGAGCACTGGAGTGGGTTGCCATCCCCTCCTCCAGGGGATCTCCCCAACTCAGGAATCAAAACCAGGTATCCCACATTGCAAGTGGATTCTTTATCAACTGAGCCACCAGGGAAGCCCAAGAATACTGGAGTGGGTAGCCTATCCTTCTCCAGGGGATCTTTCCAACCCAAGAATCAAACTAGAGTCTCCTGCACTGCAGACAGATTCTTTACCAGTTGATCTATTAAGGGAATTAGAAAAAGATGAATAAAAGAAGCCCAAAGTCAATGGGAAAAAATAAAGATCAGAGCAGAAATCAATGAAATAGAGACTAGAACAATTCAAAAGATTAGTGAAACTATGCACTGATTCTTTGAATAGATATACAAAATTGCAAACCTTTAGCTAGACTCCCTAAGAATAAGAGGTAAGACTTGGATAAATAAAACCTAACATGAAAGAGAAGAAATTACTACCAATACCACAGAAACACAAAGGATTAAAAGAAATTACTATGAAAAGCTATATGACAACAAATTGGACAACCTAGGAGAAAATGGTAAATTCTTAGAATCACGCAAACTTCCAAGACTAAATCCTGAAGAAATAGAAAATCTAAGTAGAACAATTGTTCATAAGGAGATTAAGACAGCAAAGGCTATCAAAAACACAAAAGTCCACTATCAGATGGCTTCACAGGAGAATTCTAACAAACATTCAAAGATTTAATACCCATCCTTCCCAAATTCTCCCAAAACAATGGACAAGGTGGGGACACTTCCTAACTCATTTCATGAATCCAATAGTACCAAAACCCCATAACAAACCCAAACAAAGACAACACACACAAAAAATGAAAATTACATGACAACGTATCTGATGAACATAAATGCAAAAACCTTCAACAAAATATTAGCAAAGCAAGTACAACTGTACATTAAAAGGATCACACACCATGATCAAGTGGAATTTATTCCAGAGATACAAGGATGGGTCAATATCCATAAATCAAGTAATGTGATACTCCACATTAACAAAACAAAGAACACAAATCATGTGATCATCTCAATAGATGCAGAAATAGCATTTGACACAAAAAAACGATAAACATTTTCATGATAAAAACTCTCAATAAAATGATAGAGATGGAACTTACATTATCATCATAAATGACATACAAAACAAACCCAGAGCTAACAGCACACTCAATGGTGAAATGCTGAAAGCTATCCCTCTAAGAGCAAGAAAAGATAAGGGTGCTCACTTTTGTCACTCTTAGTCAATGCAATATTGAAAATCCTAGCCAGAGCAATTAGGCAGTAGAAAGAAATAAAAAGCATTCATACTGGAAACAGAGTAAGTGTCATTCGCAGATGACATGATTGTTTATCTGTGCATATATATGTATGCATGTACATAACCCTAAAGACTCCACAAAAAAAGTATTAGAGATAATAAATGAATACAGTAAAGTTTCAGGGTACAAAATCAGTATACAAAATCTGCTCCCTTTCTATGTGCTAATAGCAAACTAACTGCAAGAGAAATAAAGAAAAATAATCTCACTTACTATTGCAACAAGAAAAAAAGTCCAGGAACAAATTTAACCAAGGAGATAAAAGATCTGTACACTGAAAACTATAAGACATTGTTGAGAGAAACTGAAGATGATGCAAACAAATAGAGAAATATCCTGAGTTCATGTATTGGAGGACCTAGTATTGTTAAAATGTCCTTATTTCCTAAAGAAACCTATACATTCAGTGTAATCTTTATCAAAATCCCAAAGACAGTGTTCACAGAGGCAGAAGAAAAGTTTTTTTCTAAAATTTATATGGAACCAAAAAATAACCCAAATAGCCAAAGTAATTCTGAGGAAAAAGAACAAAGCTGAAGTATCATAGTCCCTGATCTCAAACTATACTGCAAAGCTATGGTATTCAAGACAGCATTGTATGGACAGATAAACAGACATACAGATCAATGGAACAAGACTGAAACAAATCCACACATTCACGGACAATTAACTTATGACAAAATAATGAAGAACATACAATGGAGAAAGGACAGTTCTTCAATAAATGATGCTGGGAAAACTGGATAACCACATGCAAAAAAGAAGAAGGAAGAAAGAAACAAAAGATAGAAAAAGAAAGAAACTAAACCCCTATCTCACACCATAAACAAAAATCAACTCAAAATGAATTGAAGACTTGACTGTAAGGCCTGAAACCATGAAACCTCTACAAGGAAACTCAGGAAATAGGCTTTGACATCAGTCTTAGTAATATCTTTCTGGATCTGTCTCCTTAGGTAAGGGAGAGAAAGGCAAAAATAAACATATGGCAATTTAACTAACTAAGAAGTTCCTGCAGAGCAAAGGAAACCATGAACAAAATAAAAAGACAACCTACCAAATGGTAGAAAATATTTGCAAGTCATATCTAATAAGGGTTTAACATCCAAAATATATAAAGAACTCATACAACTCAACAGCAACAATAAGAAACCCCAAACAGTTTGATTTTTAAAATGGGCAGACATTCTGAATAGACATTTTTCCAAAGACATACAGATGGACAACAAGCGTAGGAAAATAAAAGCCAACATCACTAATTATCAGGGGAAAGAAAAGCAAAACCACAGTGAGAGATCAGCTCACAACTTTTAGAATGACTGTTATCTAAAAGGCAAGAAATAGTGTTAAAGAAGATGAGATGAAAGGGAATACTTGTGCACTGTTGGTAGGAAGGCAAATTGATGTAACCATTACAGAAAGCAGTATGAAGATTCTTCAAAAAGTTAAAACTAAATTACCATATGATCCAGCTATTCCACTTTCCAGTATTTATCCGAAGAATAGAAAAACACTAAATCAGATAAATACATATGCACCTGATGTTCACTGAAGCATTAGTTATGACAGCCAAGTATGGAAACAACCGAAGTGCCCATCTATATATCTAGAGATAGATATAAATATATAGGTACAAATCTATATATCTATACACAGATAGATACACACACATATATGTAAAAAACACACTATTCAGCTATTAAAAATGATGAAACCTTGTCCTTTGCAATAACATGGATGAAGCTTGACAGTATCATGCTAAGTGAATTAAGTCAGATGGAGAAAGGCAAATTCTATATGACTTTGCTCATACGTGGAATATAAAAACAAACAAGAAACCAAAGAAAAAAGAAACACATAGAAACAGAGGACAGAAAAGCAGGTACCAGAGGGGAAACATAAACGGCTAAACAGGGGTGATTGCACGGGGACAGTGTGGTGGTGGTGAGCCCAGCGGAGCACGGACAGAGAGCACGACGTTGTGCACGTGGAACTTATCCAAATGCTTTAAGCCAATGTTACCTCAATAAAGTTTTTAAGAAAATGGAAATAACAAGACTTCACATTTGTGAGACTTAAACTACGCAGATAAAAATCCCTTAAGATTCCTGGCCTTCAGTCCCCTCCTACTTAAGACCATTCCCAAAATGATCTTTCTAGTACAAATCCAATCAAGTTATTACTCTGCCCAAGAGAGAGAAAGCTAAGCTTCTAAACATAGCAGACAAACCTTGACTCAGCTTTCTTTGCAATCTCATCCCCCATCACTCCCATAATACCCTGTGTACCATGGGCACTGAACTGCTAACTCGTATTTCCCAAATCCCCAACGCTGTCTACATTTCTGTTTGACATGTGTGTTTCCATTCCCTGGGATGCCCTCCCACCTCTAGACTTGAATTTGTCTTCAGCCACCCTTCCAATTAATTATTAAAGAACTTGCCTTAATGTTTGATGTTTTTACAACTAAAAGGTGTTTATGTACCACTTTTGTAAAAAAAGATTAAAAATTCTACTCCAAAGAAAAATTATGGCCCTATTTAAATTTCAAATTTTCTGTCATAATTAGTGTAGCTAATTATTTTGCCAATTCTTAACTGAAAAATATTTTGCTAGGCCTTTTCTACCACTTTCTGTGTAGTGTCTTTCTAAATTCTTTAAAAAGAGTCAGAAAAAAATTAGATATTTATTTACTTGTAAGGGACTATGGTGACCATCATTATATTTTGTGTGAGTGTGTGTGTGTGTTTCTTTTCTTTTTTTTTTTTTAACTTTATTTTACTTTACAATATTGTATTGGTTTTACCATACATCATCATGAATCTGCCACAGGTGTACACATGTTCCCAATCCTGAACCCCCCTCCCACCTCCCTCCCCATACCATCTCTCTGGGTCATCCCAGTGCACCAGCCCCAAGCATCCTGTATCCTGCATCAAACCTAGACTGGCGATTCGTTTCTTATATGATATTCTACATGTTTCAATGCCATTCTCCCAAATCATCCCACCCTCTCCCTCTCCCACAGAGTCTAAAAGACTGTTCTATACATCTGTGTCTCTTTTGCTATCTTGCATACAGGGTTATCATTACTATCTTTCTAAATTCCATATATATGTGTTAGTATAGCATATTGGTGTTTTTCTTTCTGGCTTACTTCACTCTGTATAATCAGCTCCAGTTTCATCCACCTTGTTAGAACTGATTCAAATGTATTCTTTTTAATGGCTGAGTAATACTCCATTGTGTATATGTACCACAGCTTTCTTATCCATTCATCTGCTGATGGACTCTAGGGTTAGGGTTAGACCTAAACAAAGCAGTACAATTTAAACAAGAAAACTATTTTATCACATGATAGTACTATATATTCTTTTTCTCTCATGGACCCTTTGTGTAACTCTTAATTCCAGTTTTCTCTGTTTCTTATTGAAATGGTTGGGCTTTCTCATTAAAACAATTCACACAAATTCATTTGGAAACCAGCATAGCTGTGTAGTGCATGGAATTAGTGAGTGGCTCAGACTATATGTCTAGCTTCCCTGGTAGCTCAGACGGTAAAGCATCTGCCTACAATGCAGGAGACCCAGGTTTCATCCCTAAGTTGGGAAGATCCCCTGGAGAAGGAAATGGTAACCCACTCCAGTATTCTTGCCTGGAAAATCCTATAGACTGAGGATCCTTGTAGGCTACAGTCCATGGCGCCGCAAAGAGTCAGACACGACTGAGTGACTTCACTTTCACTTTGGACTGTATGTCTAGGGGCAAGATATCTATTTATTCCACTTAGTTAGTTAGTTCAGTCGCTGAGTCATGTCCGACTCTTTGCGACCCCATGAATCACAGTACCCCAGGCCTCCCTGTCCATCACCAACTCCCAGAGTTCACTCAGACTCACGTCCATTGAGTCTGTGATGCCATCCAGCCATCTCATCCTCGGTCGTCCCCCTCTCCTCCTGCCCCCAATCCCTCCCAGAATCAGGGTCTTTTCCAATGAGTCAACTCTTCGCATAAGGTGGCCAAAGTACTGGAGCTTCAGTTTTAGCATCATTCCTTCCGAAGAAATCCCAGGGTTGATCTCCTTCAGAATGGACTGGTTGGATCTCCTTGCAGTCCAAGGGACTCTCAAGAGTCTTCTCCAACACCACAGTTCAAAAGCATCAAGTCTTCTGCGCTCAGCCTTCTTCACAGTCCAACTCTCACATCCATACATGATCACAGGAAAAACCATAGCCTTGACTAGACGGACCTTAGTCGGCAAAGTAATGTCTCTGCTTTTGAATATACTATCTAGGTTGGTCATAACTTTTCTTCAAGGAGTAAGCGCCTTTTAATTTCATGGCTGCAGTCACCATCTGACTCTCAAGAGTCTTCTCCAACACCACAGTTCAAAAGCATCAAGTCTTCTGCGCTCAGCCTTCTTCACAGGCCAACTCTCACATCCATACATGACCACAGGAAAAACCATAGCCTTGACTAGACGGACCTTAGTCGGCAAAGTAATGTCTCTGCTTTTGAATATTCTATCTAGGTTGGTCATAACTTTTCTTCCAAGGAGTAAGCGCCTTTTAATTGCATGGCTGCAGTCACCATCTGCAGTGATTTTGGAGCCCAAGTTTTCTTTAGGAAAAATTTTATTACAAAAGGAGTTCCTTTCGTAGATATGAGCTCTTTGATTTCTCTGTTTTTATTTTCTTGTGTGTATATTTTGGTTTGTTTTTGGCTGTACTATATGGATTGCAGGAGCTCTCCTGATGAGATATGGAACCCAGACTCCCTGTAGAGGAAGCCTAGAGTCCTAACCCCTGGACAACCAGTGAATTCCCTTCTTGTGTCAGTTTTGATCATTTGTTTTGTTTATTTTAGGAATTTGTCATTTTTTGTTATAAATTAACTTATTTATCAGCAAGAACTTGTTCATAACAAATCTTTATCATTTTAGTAGGCACTAATTTTAATAATGCTCCTCTTTTATTCTTAACATTGGTAATTTTCAATGCTTCTACTGAATTTTGTCTCTTGGATTTTAATGACTAATAAATGTGTCAAAATATCCAGCTTTGATTGTAGATTTGTAGCTCTATATCTTGAGACATGTAAATTTGTATTTAATAATTTTAACCTTTTAAATATTTTTACATATTTATATTGCAAAATATTGATCTCATAACTCTTTCTGTGTTTTTAATAGAGTCATTCCATCTTTTTTTATGTTTATGACAGAACTTTTACCAACATTTTCTTTCAAATATTTTGAGTCTTTATGTTTCTTATAAATAGTGCATAGCTTAGTCTTATGATTTATTTTCATTTGTATTCTTATTCATTTTAGTTTTCTTTAATCCAGTTAATTATTTATGCCTTTTAATTTTCATTTAATCAATTATGCATAATGTAACCATGGATATGATTGTACTTACATTTCTCATGTTTGTATTTCTGTAGTTTTTTTTTTTTTTTTATCCCTGGAGAAAGGAATGGCAACCCACTCCAGTATTCTTGCCTGATTTTCTCTGTTGAGTTTTTGTTACATATTAATGCATTATTATTCTATCAGTTGTTTTAGAACTTACCTTCAAATTATCAAAGTACATCTTTAAATAATACACTACCTTATGCAAAATGTAAAAAGCTTATGTGATTATAACTTTGTTGACCTCCTTTAATCTTTTCAATTATCTTGCCTTAAATTGTATTTCTATAACTACACGATAAACATTACTATTTTAAAATTATTTTTGTTTTACTCAAGTCATTTTCAAACATACACATAATTATTCAAAAGGACATTGAATGTTTACCAAAATATTTCTGCCTTCTGTTTTCTTCATTTCTTCCTAAATATCTGGACTTGTTCCTGGTATCATTTTCCTTTTAGTCTGAAAAATATTTTCTAATATTTTATGTTTGGCAAATCTGCTTGATAAATTTTATTCCAAATATTAACTCTATAACAATAGTTTTATTTTAACTTCAATTTTGAAGAATAATTTAACCTAACCAGATTCAAATTTCTATTTTGATAGTTTTTTTCTCTCTTATTCATTACCTTCAATATTCCATTCTATAATCTTCTAACCACCTTTGTTTATTGTGAGAAGTCAACCTTCTTACCATTGCTTTTAATACCTGATCTTTACCTTTGTGGCTATCTTTTTTTTTTTTATTATTCTTTTGCAATTCACAGAGCTCTTTGAATTTATGGATGGATTTCTTTTTATGAATTTTGGAAAGTTCTTCAACATTTTTTCCTCAAATTGTATTCCTGTCCATTATCTCTCACTTCCCTTTTTGGAATTCCAATTATATATACATATTTATGCTAATTTTTATTAAAACAAATCTCAATTTTCTGCTTTTTTTTTTCCTTGCAGGTGGTTGTTTGTTTCAGTTTGGGTTTTATTTTCAATCTGTCTTCAATATGAAGACTCTTTCATAGACTCTTTCCTCTGTGCTCTTCATTCTGTTATTAAGCACAAGTCATAATTTATATTACTGTATTTTCATTTCCAGCATTTCTAGTTGGACCCTTCTAACATTTTTGTGCCTCTACTGAAATGATCCATTTCTTCACACATTATTCACATTTTCTATTATATCCTTTATCATTTTTCTAATAATTATTTTAGATCTTGTTAAAATTTCCAACTTCTGAATATTTATTGATTGATTATTTTTTCTTTTAATCATGGGCATTTTTATTTGCCCATTCTAAAGAAGGCTGAGCACTGAAGAATTGATGTTTTTGAACTCTGGTGTTGGAGAAGACTCTTGAGAGTCCCTTAGACTGCAAGGAGATCCAACCAGTACATTCTGAAGGAGATCGGCCCTGAGATTTCTTTGGAAGGAATAATGCTGAAGCTGAAGCTCCAGTAGTTTGGCCACCTCATGCGAAGAGTTGACTCATTGGAAAAGACTCTGATGCTGGAAGGGATTGGGGGCAGGAGGAGAAGGGGACGACCGAGGGTGAGATGGCTAGATGGTGTCACTGACTCCATGGGCTTGGGTCTGGGTGAACTCCGGAAGTTGGTGATGGACAGGGAGGCCTGGCGTGCTGCGATTCATGGGGTCACAAAGAGTCGGACATGACTGAGAGACTGAACTAAGCTGATATACAACCTACATATGTGTATACATACATATATAAATGCATAAATAAGTAGATGGGTTTATATATGGCTGCCAAGCTTTTAGGTCAGTGAGATACATCGTTTTCCAGCCTTGTCCACTGTTTCCCACATAATCACTTACAGCCTTATTTCTCCTTCCAAACATTTTGAAAGTCATATGGAAAATATAATAATCTCCATAAAGGTCTTGAAGCCCCTGAAACAGTGCTTTTTTCTTTTGCTCTTCTGTCCCATATTCATCCCTTAGTGATTCAACACTGGAATGCTGGACAGCTTACCTCAGCTTTCCTTTCCACACTCAGCTTTCTTCAGCTGAAAGCAGAAATACTTCCAATGGACATTTTTGTTTTTCCATTCTCCAGCTCTCCTCCAACCTTATTTGGGACTTCATACCTAGGAGAGATTCCACATCCTCAGGGGAGATATTTCTTAACTATTCTTTGTAGCTCGTCCACTTTGATTGCCCTCTGTTAATTCATTCATTGAAAATGACTGGGGAATGCAAACTTATTCTGAGGTTAAGACTTTTCTAGATTCTAATCTGTCAGTTCTACAAGCATAACTGTTAAAATTTGTTAAAAAGATGTAGTTCCTTTGGGTTTTTACACTTCTTCTCATTCATTCATTCATTCATGCAACACATACTTCTTGATCATCTGCCGTTTGTCTCAGATGATTCTGTTGACATATAAAATAGAAATAACCCTGGCCTCCTGAGGCATAAAGAAACCTGGAGAATAATAACATTCAACTTAACACTTTTTTCAAGATGCTTTTCAAAAAATAGTGAAACAAGGTAGAAATGAGTATTCTGAAATTCTTCGTACATGGTGGTGTCTACAACTTGTTTCCAGAAAGAGACAACACATAAATATTCATAGATTTGTTTGAACTATGTACTCATACTATGAATAATTCAAACATATTTTCAAGTATGAGTAAATATTCAATTCAAATTATGTTTTGTTATTCACAAGGATTTGTGTATTACATAATGGTACAATATTTTTGTGTGATACTTTTGAAAACTGTCAGTTCTAGTGAGGTGGATGAACCTAGAGCCTGTTATACAAAATGAAGTAAGTCAGAAAGAGAAAAACAAATATCATATATTAACATATATATATGGAATCTAGAAAAGTGGTATTGATGAACCTATTTGCAGAGAAGGAATGGAGATGCGAATGTAGAGAATTAATTTGTGACCACAGAGGAGAGAGTGGGACGAATGGAGAAAGTAGCATCGAGATACATACACTACTTTATGTAAAATAGATAGCTGGTGAGAAGTTGTTATGTAACACAGGGAACTAAGCCGGCACTCTGTGATGACCTAGAAGGGTGGCATGGAGGGCAGGGAGGGAGTCCCAAGAGGGAGGTGATATTTATATAACTATGACTGATTAATGTTGTTGTATGCAGAAACCAGCAAAACATTGTAAAGCAAACTTCCTCCAATTAAAAAAAAAAAAACTCTCAGAATTTAATTCCATTTTGGGGTTTCTTAGTGTACACCCTTCACACTCATTCATTTATGATCGATGACTTATGGTAATTGAGATAACTAGCCATGGTTCATATTGTTATCTCTATTCATCAGCAGACTTCTTCACAAATTCTCTGTAACAGACACGACTGAAGAGCCTTAGCGCACACACACACATGCAGCAACTAAAAGATATGGCATTCAGCAGCACAGTGAAGGTCCAGGGAGCTGCAACTAAGACCCAGTGAAGCCAAATAAAAATTAAAAAACAGAAAAAGGCAACTTAAAAATGGCTAGAAAGCCTTGTGTCATTTCACTTGCCCTTGCCCTATGCCCTCTCCAGTTTGTGACTGTCTTTCTTGAGTCATCATCCGTAGCCTGGGTTCCCAGCATGGAATCCTCCTCTCTGGTTTGAGAGTGAGTAAAATAGACCACATTTGCAAATTATTATATATGTCTGTTCTAATCTGTCTGAGGGCTAATTAAAAACACTGACAAAGGTAGATAAACAATACAGTCCTCCTGTACAGAACAGGGAGCTATATTCAATATTTTTCAATAAATTAAAATGGAAAATAATCTCAAAATGAATATGTATAGATATAGATCTATATATACATATATGTGAATCAAAGTACTGTACACCAGCAAACTGACAAAACATTGTAAATCAACTGTAGTTCAATAATAAAACAAAAATAAAAACAAAAACCTGACACAAGGCACTCTAGTGTGTTTCACCTAAGTAGGAACCTAGATCATATATAAATATGTATATGTATGTGTTCTTGTGTACTCGCTCAGTCGTGTTCAATTCTTTGTGACCCTTTGGAGTGTAGCCTGCAAGGGTCCTAGTCAATGGGATTCTCCAGGCAAGAATATGGGTGGTTTGACATTTCCTTCTCCCAAATATGTATATGTATATATACAAAATATGTATCCACCTACAAGTCAGGTGATGCAGAAGATGACAGTTCAATTCCTGGGTTGAGAAGATCCCCTGGTGGAGGGCTTGGCAACCCACTCCAGTATTCTTGCCTGGAGAATCTATGGACAGATGAACCTGGTGGGCTACAGTCCATGGGATCACAAGGAATCAGACAAGACTGAATAACATTAAGTAATTTATATATGTGTATATATATATGTGTGTGTGTGTATACATATATATATATATAAAATCACAATACAACAATTCATAATTAAATGAGTAGGGTATCTGCTTAAGGATAACCATCAGCTCTGCTCTATGCAGCTTTGTATGACTGCATTTTGGCAAAGTGTTTTTCAAGGTAGTCAGCACTTTGATAGCTCTGCTATATGTAAATTTTATTCAGTAATTCATTCATTAATATAATGATTAATGAAACATTCATCAGTTACCAGTACTTTGATATGCATGTCTCTAGAAGCTGATCATAAAATGATAGATATGATACCACTTCTTTCCTCACAGTACTTAACGGTTACTATGGAAATAAATAAACCAGCTGTTACCAAGAAATATCCTAGTGAAAGATAAAGGTGAGATGAAATAACCAACAATATAGCATAGGACTGACCATAGAGAATGCCACCGGGTATAGCACTGGAACATGACCATGGAGGTCTTGTTTAGTTGCTGAATTTTGGGGCAGTGTGTCATATGTGAGGAGAGGCATGTCCTCCTTCACTTGGCCAGGGAGATTTAGGTGACCATAGTTGCAGGGCATAAGGCAACATCTGTTTACCAACTGGTATAGAATTCTCTAGACAGTTTTTCCATCAGTATGTCTCTTGCAGGGTGCACTATCTATCAACCCCAGGGAATACTAAGTAAGGTTCCCCTAGGTTATAGAGCTAAGACACTTAATTCAGAGTTTAGGCATTAGTTCACAGGTTTTGATAGGAGAGTGACATCTATAGTAAGGCATGGGCAAGAATTATTCACGTGGAAAAAGAAAAGAAGGGTGACCAAATTCACTGGGCTACTGGAGTACAAGTGCAAACAAGCTTCAGAGCATGTGGTGGTTAAATTCAGTTGGTATAAAGTACACTATGTTTGAGGATGGTGAGCAGAAGTTCATAAAGCTTTATAAAGGTCTTGTATATAATGTCAGTTTTATCCTACAGGAATCAGAGAGTGTTCGTGAATTGTTTGAGGAACTAAAATATAGCATTGGCCTCTCAAAACCTCAGTCTTTTTTATTTTTTAAGATCTTTTTATGTGAACCATTTTTTAAAGACTTGGTTGAATTTTTTACAATATTGTTTCTTTTTTTATGTTTTGGTTTTTTGGCCATCAAGCATGTGGGATCTTAGCTCCCTGACCAAGGATTGAACCTGTACCCTCTTCATTAGAAGGAGTTATATTAACCTCTTGACCACCAAGGAAGTCCCAGAACTCTCACTCTTGAAGCCATTTACAGGATAGTTTGGAAGGAAGAAAGGAAAACACATGGAAGCTAGAGATCTATTATGAAAATCTAAGTAATGCTTGTCATATTACAATATATAAGTGTGTCAAATAACATGCTATACAGCTTAAGCATACAACTTGTTTATGTTTTGTTTATTCAATAAAAAATATACTTGATATAAAAAAAATCTAAATGATAAAGGTTGAGGACCCATATATTAAGACTGGTAATGAAAAAGAGAGAATAGAGTTGAATAACATTTAAAGTGTTAAAATACCTTATTTTGGTCAAAAAAGTTATGTGACACCTAATGAATGAGACAAAATGTATTATTTAGCCCTATGTCATTCTTATGCTAACATAGCTCCCTGATGGCTTCTATAATGACCCTAACCAATAGCATAGGTTTAAGAATTGCTTAATGAGGAATGTTGTTTGAGACTTGATGAGATGGTATAATACACAAAACCTTAACATGGATAAGTGGATTTAATGATAGAAAGTGAGAGCATAACATCCTGTTTGGGATTATGAATCTGAGATTCACAATGCTGCAGCTCTTCAGATAGACTACAGAGCTATGTATCTAGTAAATAGGAAAAAACCTCGTGAGAAGGTAGGTCTCTGAAAATTCAGCCTGTGTTTCAGGATATCTGGGTGAAGTTGGCTTCAAATAAGAGTATTCAGCAAAGGAAAAGCAATCGATATAGTCAAGGAAATATTCAAAGAGTTTTTCATGAAGACAAGCACCTTACTGTGCAGATTTTAAATTATTGTACATAAACTTAGAAATTGAGGTATACTGACTAGTTTTATCTTTCAGCTTTTGTTACTTACAATCTGTGTAAGCAAGGCTTTTTTTACTTAATCTCTGTAACTCTTACTTTCTCATTTTCAAAATGGGTAAATCTACTGAAAAGCTATGACCAACTGAGGCAGCATATTAAAAAGCAGAGACATTACTTTGCCAACAAAGATCTATCTAGTCAAAGCTTTGGTTTTTCCTATAGTCAAATATCTATGTGAGAGTTGAACTATAAAGAAAGCTAAGTACAGAAGAATTGATGCTTTTGAACTGTGGTGATGGAGAAGACTCTTGAGAGTCCCTTGGACTGCAAGAAGATCCAACCAGTCCATCCTAAAGGAAGTCAGTCCTGAATATTCATTGGAAGGACTGATGTTGAAGCTGAAACTCCAATACTTTGACCACCTGATGCGAAAAACTGACTCATTGAAAAAGACCCTGATGCTGGGAAAGATTGAAGGCAGGAGGAGAAGGGGACGACAGTGGATGAGATGGTTGGATGGCATTACCAACTTGATGGAGATGAGTTTGAGTAAGCTCCGGGAGTTTTTGATGGACAAGAACACCTGGCATGCCGCAGTCTATGGGATCACAAAGAGTCAGACATGACTGAGTGACTGAACTGACTTTGTCTCATTATTGTAAACATGGAATAAAATGTATATAGGATTCAGCATTTGCACTAGTGACACAGAGAGTTCATCACTGTTCATGTCTCTCTCCTCCAGCTCATCTCAAGACCAACACATCCAATGTCTAGTTAAAGAATGCCTCCTCCTGCTGTCATATAGGGTTAAGTTTCTTGTAGAGTCTTACCTCAGTAAGTCTGTGTATTTATCATCACATTTTAGATGCTGAAACTAAAACATAGGGATACTACTTAAATTTGCAAATAGAGTTTGAGTTTATAACAAGTTTTGCCTCTCATCTTTGAGTCCACTTTGTTGCAGTGTTTGCCCCTTCTTCTGAGAGCTGATGGGAATTCTGTTAGTTCTTTATTGGTAATTCTCTGTTTTCTGTCTCTGGTGGCACTTATGTATCTTCCTATCTTCAAAATATATATATGACTGTCACAAGAGAAACTCAGAGCCTCCTGGGCTCCACAAGGGGTATATTTGCCCCTGATCAATCTCATGGTCTATGGGGAAAATATATACATGACAAAACGTGCCAGAAATCCTTACTTATTCTGTTTCAGCTTTATAATTAACCAATTAATTTTACTTTCATCATTAGTAAACCAAGTTACTTGCTTAATATAATGCAAAGGACTTGAACTTATACCTCTCTGATTATAAAGTCTATAGCAATAGACCAGATCTTTTGCTAAATTAGATTTGTGCTAAGACAAACTTCCTTAGTTTCTAAGAAATAATAATGAATAAATTGTTCATAAGAAGTCTGGTTTATCAAAGCTCAATGTAAAGTCAGATCAGTTCAGTTCAGTCGCTCAGTCGTGTCCAACTGTTTGCAACCCCATGAATCGCAGCACGCCAGGCCTCCCTGTCCATCACCAACTCCTGGAGTTCACTCAAACTCATGTCCATTGAGTCGGTGATGCAATCCAACCATCTTATCCTCTGTCATCCTCTTCTCCTCCTGCCACCAATCCCTCCTAGAATCAGTCTTTTCCAATGAGTCAACACATTGCATGAGGTGGCCAAAGTATTGTAATTTCAGTTTTAGCATCAGTCCTTCCAAAGAACAACCAGCACTGATGTCCTTTAGAATGGACTGTTGGATCTCCTTGCAGTTCAAGGGACTCTCAAGAGTCTTCTCCAACACCACAGTTCAAAAGCATCAATTCTTCAGCACTCATTTTTTTTCACAGTCCAACTCTCACATCCATACATGACCACTGGAAAAACATAGCCTTGACTAGATGAAACTTTGTTGGCAAAGTAATGTCTCTGCTTTTTAATATGCTGTCTAGGTTGGTCATAACTTTCCTTCCAAGGAGTAAGTGTCTTTTAATTATGGCTGCAATCGCCATCTGCAGTAAGTTTGGAGCCCCCAAAAATGAAGTCTGACACTGTTTCCACTGTTTCCCCATCTATTTCCCATGAAATGATAGGACTAGATGCCATGATCTTAGTATTCTGAATGTTGAGTTTTAAGCCAACTTTTTCACTCTCCTCTTTCACTTTCATCAAAGTTGGATACCAAAAGTTAAAAAATGTGAATCATATTTTTTCAGTGAGTGATCCAATATATGAATTTCAGGAATAGAACAGGAATTATATATAGACATTTACATTGTATCTTAAATAGATTATACTTATAATTTAAATAGATATCCATATCCATAAGCTTATATAGATATCTTGGCCTTTAAATTTATGTATACATCTACATTCCAACATATATAAATGTCTATGCCCCTAACTTATGCAGCTATCTGTTTCCCTAAATTTGTACAGAATGATTATACCTCAAGTTTATGTAGATATGTATGCCTTTAACTTATATAGCAATCCACTCTCTTAAACTTATAAAGATATTTATAACTTTAAATTTATATAGAGAGCTATGATCCTATAGCTATGATCCCTTACATGGATCTCAATGCTTTTAAATATACAGATATTGGTATAACTAATTGAATTTGTTTACACTTCTCAAGTTACATAGATGTTTATATCCATAAACTTGAATAAATATTTATATATCTAACTTATATTGATAGCTATGCCCCCAAAGCTGTATTAGTAATTGTAGTAGTAATAGTAGCAGTAGTAGTAATAGTACTGGAGTCTTAAAACCTATAATCGGGAGCAAATTTAGTGACGGAGCTGGGTTTTCCTACTGTAATGTTCTTATATTAGAAGACAGATATCATGCTTGATGAGTGGCTATGCTGTCATTTAACAAAAAAAGAAAAAAGAAAGTCAGGATTTTTTTCCCTAAAGCTCATAATTTCCATCTGCATAACTTTAATCCTCTTTGCCCATCTGGCTAGTCCAGATGGGATATGTTGCTCTTATACCACCATCTGTTCAGAGATTGACTGATATCACTTAGATTAATAATTAGATGAAGATATATAAGAGGCTTTGAGAAATCACCTTGTGGATATAATGGCTCTGTTTGGAATAAGTTTTGATTTGTGACTTAATTAAATGCAGCGCAGACTCTCCACTGAATCTGAATAATTACTTACCAGAGAAGGAAGACAGAGAGGAATGGTCTCACGTCTCCTAGAACAGAGGGAGGAAAACTCAAAATCCAGAGAGAAGGGTGGGGCGGGAGGGGGGAGGTGGGGGTCGGGATTGGGAGTTCATGTACGCTCGTGGCTGACTCATGTCAATGTATAGCAAAACGAATACAGTATTGTAAAGCAAAACAAACTAAAAAATAAAAATTAATTAAAAAAAAATAAAACCACTTTCAGAGAATAATGTGACAAACCTTTTTTCTTTTTTTTCATTCATATTTAATTAAAGTGATGCCTTCATGAGGCAAAAGACTNGGTGGGGGTCGGGATTGGGAGTTCATGTACACTCGTGGCTGATTCATGTCAATGTATAGCAAAACGAATACAGTATTGTAAAGCAAAACAAACTAAAAAATAAAAATTAATTAAAAAAAATTTCCTTAAAAGAAATATAAGTAATAAGAAAAAATTTTATATACAAAAAAAAAAAAAATCGCTCCTGGCTATAGAGTTCCCTTCCCTTTTCTCCACTCCCCATGCACTCCCCATCAAAATAATAGTATTAGCACACTGAGCTGACTCTTTAATCTTAAGAGCCATGGTCTTCAGAACTGAGCATAACTATCCAGGTCATTGATAGACTGAAGAGTGAGGTTAAAAAAAAAAAACAAAAAAACAAACAAAAAAACTGAGATGAATAGATGCATTAATGTAGCACTTTTGGCAAAAAGAAGCAGCAAAGTAGCTAACTGTCCCTTAAAGTCTGGTCTGTGTATTTAGTAAAAGTTCTAAAGTTAGCCTCCCTGGGACCTGCTAGCAAAGAAGCAACATTATTAGGAGCCTAGGTTCCCCGTGCATCTACTCAGCCATCAGAATATGTCTGCCTTTTATTTCTAAGCTTGAGTCCTCAAGGTGGCCATTGCCAATGTCCACCTTACATGTTCTCTTAGCTGATTTCCATAAATAAATATTATGTCCAGATTCTATTTTCACTTTTCATCCTGGGGTAAAATCCTTTCCCAGAATAATGTCAGGATACTCACCCTACACTTCACTATCCACAGGGGTTGCATGCTTACTGTTAAGCCTATTACTAGGACTGATCAGATTGGTCTGGACCAATCACAATTCACCTCAAATTTAAAGGACACAGTCACACTAAAACTGAAATAACCTTCCCCTACAGTAACTGCAAAATGAGCTCAGAAAAATTAACATCTAAGATGATATGATGATAAACCTTATCTTTAATTTTTAAGAAATTAAAACACACTTACTCCTTGGAAGGAAAGCTATGACCAACCTAGACAGCATATTAAAAAGCAGATACATTACTTTGCCAAAAAAGGTCTGTCTAGTCATGGATATGGTTTTTCAGTAGTTATGTATGGATGTGAGAGTTGGACTATAAAGAAAGCTAAGTGCCTAAGAATTGATGCTTTTGAACTGTGGTATTGCAGAAGACTTTTGAGAATCCCTTGGACTGCAAGAAGATCCAACCAGTCCATCCTAAAAGAGATCAGTCCTGGGTGTTCATTGGAAGGAATACATTGGCCACCTGATGTGAAGAACTGACTCATTGGAAAAGACCCTGATGCTGAAAGGAGAAGGGGACAACAGAGGCTGAGATGGTTGGGTGGCATCACCGACTCAATGGACATGAGTTTAGGTAGACTCTGAGAGTTGGTGATGGACAAGGAGGCCTGGTGTGCTGCAGTCCATGGGGTTGCAAAGAGTTGGATACAACTGAGTGACTGAACTGAACTGAATTTGATAGAACTTTTATCTGGGAAGACTGATACTCAAACACTAACGTTTACTTTCACAAAATTCTTTTACATTTTCTGTATAACATACTCTTCTACAGCATCTTTAAAGAGCTAAAATTTGGGTGGCCTCTTCTAAGTTGTGAACCATGTCATGATAATGGACCTCTGATCAGCAGAAAAACAAAATAAAAAACAGGTAAAAATCTTAGAGATTCTGAAAGAACACTGGACTTGATACTTTGAGTTTTGACCTGTCTGGAAAATAAGAGAACATTTTTGTGGCTAACCACAGTGCTGTAGACTGAATGTTTGTGTTCCTCCATAATTCATATCTTAAAGTTCAACCCCCCATGTGATGGTGTTAAAGGGCAAGATTTTGGCAGGTGCTTAGGTCTTAAGAGTGAAGTATTCATGAGTAAAATTAGTGTTCTTAAAAGATAAGCCATCTGAGCACACAATGAAAAGGTGACTATGTCCAAAACAGGAAGTTGGATCTCCACAGGAACCCTAACTTCTGGCACCTTGGTCCTGTACTTCTCAGCTTCCAAATAAAAAGAAATATGTGCTTGTTATTTAAGTACCCTCAATCTATAAAAAAATCTGTTTTTTAAATAACTATTCAAACTGACAGAATGCATGACCTGAACAACCAGAAAGAAGGCTAGATGATTACTCTACACCCTAAGAAGCGCACGTGTCACTTTCTCTCTGTACTTTAACCTGGTCCCTTAGATCCCTAAGCATTACTTCTGGCTGTCCATTACTTCTCAACTAGGCTCCAAAACCCATATGTTTCAGTTCCAACACTTCCATTTGTATAAGGCAAAGCTACACAGAAAAATTCTGGACTCTGGTTGACATTAAACTTTAAGCTATTTTCTTAAAGTTCTGGATGTCTGTCTTCTTTCCAACAGCCAATATATATGTTAAAGAAAAACTTGTATATTGAAAGGGGAAAGTAGAAAAGCCTCTACCACTTCCTATGGTGAGATACATTGTCTCGCTTTTGTAAGTTACATTACTAGAAGCTAATGAAAGATGTGACGAAAGCTCTACTACTATCACTTGATTTTCAGGTGGCCTTGTATGAAGGAAATCAATTCAGTACTTCAAAAACTTATATAAAATCCGGGCTAAATGATTTCTATCCTAAATTTCTTTTTTATTATTTTTTAATGCAATGCATGTTAAAGGGAGACTTTTTTAGTCATTGACTGTAACTCTGGAGGACCCCATATCAGTGAAGTGAAGTGAAAGTCACTCAGTTGTGCCTGACTCTTTGCGATCCCCTGGATACATTGTCTCGCCTTTGTAAGTTACATTACTAGAAGCTAATGAAAGATGTGACGAAAGCTCTACTACTATCACTTGATTTTCAGGTGGCCTTGTATGAAGGAAATCAATTCAGTACTTCAAAAACTTATATAAAATCAGGGCTAAATGATTTCTATCCTAAATTTCTTTTTTATTATTTTTTAATGCAATGCATGTTAAAGGGAGACTTTTTTAGTCATTGACTGTAACTCTGGAGGACCCCATATATAAGTCAGTGAAGTGAAGTGAAAGTCACTCAGTTGTGCCTGACTCTTTGCAATCCCCTGGCCTATACAGTCCGTGGAATTCTCCAGGCCAGAATATTGGAGCGGGTAGCCTTTCTCTTCTCCAGAAAATAAGTCAGTATTTCATACTACAAAACATTATTTGACAGCTTCACACTTTCAATCTCTTCCTATTTAAATGTCCTCTCATATATTCTGATTCCATCATGGAGAAAGTTTCAGTTGGGCAGTAATGATTTGAATTAGCCTGTTCAACACCTGGTAATCTTTTAAAGGGAGAAAATACAAGCAAGGAAAAGGTAGTACAAAGCACAGAAGATGCAGGATGTGAGAGGTGATGCTTGAGTAACTCCAGGAAGTGATTTTGTTAAATATTTGAAAGCAAATTATTGTACCTGATCTATAGAATAAGACTCTGTGAATGAATACATGACCTACACCAATTACAAATTTTTGGAACTGGAGTCTGAGAACTCACATCTTTGATTTTCCTTTCTTTTATAAATTAATAAATTGAAGCACATTTTATAGATTAATAAATTGAGACACAGAGTTCTTAGATAAATTATAAGAGATGGTTCAGGCATTTTCTGACAGACCGTGCCTAGAAACTTGAAGACTCAATTCAGCATTCTTTCCATAATACTACATTACATCTGATACAGAAAAATTGATGAACCACTAAATAGATTTTATATCTCCCCTTGTTATGATATTCTGCAGCACTTGCAGAAATTATTAACTTTTTCACATAGCCTTTGCTTCGTCTTATTGGATGCACCAAGTCCATTCACTTAAAACAGCATTAGTGATATAAAGATAGTTAAGATTTCATACTCACTCACCTTTTCTCTAAACTAAATCGCCCCAATCAATCATTGTCACAGACAATATCTGTATTTCTTCATTTTTCTTATTCTATGCAAATGGTGTCATTATTTTACAAGATGCAAAAATAGTCACCTCCTTTACAGAATACAGTTGGTATCCAACAGGGCAGACTCGCTTTCCCACAATGGATTCATAACAGTATATTTTCTGCTTATATGCATATCTATTTCTTCCTTCTTGTAGTTTGATGTAGCCATGTGAATGTTTCCAGTTTATGGGATTAAGTAGGGCCTCCCAGGTGGCTCAGTGGTAAAGAATCTGCCTGCAAATGCAGGAGACACAAGAGACACAGATTCAATCCAGGGTTGGAACTATTCCCTGGAGGAGGAAATGGTTACCCACTCCAGTATTCTTACCAAGAGAATTCCACGGATAGAGGAGCCTGGCAGGCTACAGTGCACAGAGTTGCAAAGAGCTGGACATAACTGAGCACACAATGAACACAACACACATGGGGTTAAATGGGCCTGTGCTATATCATTTCTAGATGCAAACATTCTTAATACAGTATCCTTCTACACTATTTTCCCATGTCAACTGAGCAGACCACAGGTTCCAGATGGTAAAACTACAGGTTAAAGGAGCTACTATTTGCCTGGATCTCAAAGAAGAAAAGCGATCTCAGAGCTGCTTCACAAGAGTGGAAAGGAAAACTCTGAGATTTGAGGTTCTTTGTTACTAGAGCTTTATTTAACTTATACTAAATAAAAGTTTTATTCCAAATACTTTTCCTTTCTCTTGAATCTTTTTAATACTTAAATTTCAGAAAATAAAGTTTGATCATTACCTAGTCATTCATTTATGATATCTGTTTGATTCTATGAATTTTGTTAAGCACTAAATAAGTAAGTGAAGTCGCTCAGTCGTGTCCAACTCTTTGTGACCCCGTGGACTGTAGCCTACCAGGCTTCTCCATCCATGGGATTCTCCAGGCAAGAATACTGGAGTGGGTTATCATTTCCTTCTCCAAGGGATCTTCCCGACCCAGGGATCAAACCCAGGTCTCCCACATTGGAGGCAGATGCTAAGAACCTCAAAAAGAACATAACCTAACTATGACTGGGATGCTTCACAATCTGAGGCAGAAAACAAACAAAAGTGTAATAGAAGGATAGATACTAAAAATGAGGCAGGTCTCAGCAATCTGGATGAAACAAGAAGAGAGGATTTGACACTTCCTGGAAAGTCACTGTGGCTTTATAAAAGATTTTACATGAGAGCAAAAAAGGGACGAACACAAGTTCTGCTACTGCTGCTGCTAAGTCACTTCAGTCATGTCCGACTCTATGCGACCCCATAGACAGCAGCCCACCAGGCTCCCCCATCCCTGAGATTCTCCAGGCAAGAACAGTGAAAGAGGTTGCCATTTCCTTCTCCAATGCATGAAAGTGAAAAGTGAAAGTGAGGTCATTCAGTCATGTCCAACTCTTAGCGACCCCATGGAGTGCAGCCCAGCAGGCTCCTCCATCCATGGGATTTTCCAGACAAGAGTACTGGACTGGGGTGCCATTGTCTTCTCTGAAACACAAGTTCAATTACTGGGTAAAAGTTGCCAGAAGGACAAAGCACAGGAGGGAAAGAACAAGTTCATTAGAGGCTCAGAGTGAGAAAGCAAGGTATTTTGATAAAGTTTTTTGGCATAGCTAAAATGAAAGGCTATCATTAGAGATTAAGATTGAGTAGTAAGTAGGTTGTCCAATTATGGAGGGCTCAAGGCAATGGCACCCCACTCCAGTACTCTTGCCTGGAAAATCCCCTGGATGGAGGAGCCTGGTAGGCAGCAGTCCATGGGGTCGCTAAGTCGGACATGACTGAGCGACTTCCCTTTTACTTTTCATTTTCATGCATTGGAGAAGGAAATGACAACCCACTTCACTGTTCTTGCCTGGAGAATCCCAGGGACAGGGCAGCCTGGTAGGCTGCTGTCTATGGGGTTGCACAGAGTTGGACACCAACTGAAGCGACTTAGCAGGAGCACATGCTACATAAGGGGTTTTGTTTTTGTAAATGTATTTTGGTAACTAAGCTTTACCTTGATTGCCATCAATCAGATTTGCAGTTGGTATCTGAAGCTCTGCACTAAGATGAAGTCTGACTGTGTTTATATATCAATGCTTAATTTGTAAAGTCCCTCATGGCAGTGGTGTATAGCAATAGATATATGATCAGATCTTTGCAACAAATTATCATCAACCTAGTACACATAGTAGTTCTTTTTCTGAGGAGTACACAAATATTCAGGGTTTTATTTCTTTGTTTTGTTAAAACAAACAAACAACAATGACCAAATACACATGCGCACACAAGTTCTATATCTTCATTATTAAGAGAATGAGACAGAATTCTGAATACATTAAAAAAAAAAAACAGTAACAAAAGGAATATCATTTTTGAGCAATCTATAAGAGTTTCTTCCTCCCTTCATTTTGGCACTACAAAGTGAAAGTATAATTATTCCCCCCATCAAAAAAGTAAAACAGGAAAGTTCAAATAAGAACTTGGATAGGAATACACGGTCTCCAAATTCTACTGTTCAGACATGAATGTCATTAACAATTGAAGGGTCCTCATTCTAGACAGCATTTCATGTGAAAACAAACAAAATATTAAGAGATGATTTGTCTGGAAATCTATGAGATAAGCATGCAAAGCTTATGTGTGTGAAATTCTATTGTTGGCTATTGTGTATTTATTTACCGGAAGTGATACTATTTTATGGGACATTACTAGGTGGAAAAACCTAATGACTGTGATGGAAGCAAGTAAACGAATCTCCACAGGCTTAAACTGTGGTCCATACAATATATCCATTCTACAAATTTAAAAAACTGAGGTAACTAAGATGAGCTTTTAATTCAGGGTCATGCAACTGATGGAAACAATTATAAATTTCATGCCTCACCTAATTTAAAATTTTACTTGCCCATGCTGACTATGTGGAGCAGATCTTTATCAAAGCCACTGGTTTGAGATTTATCTACACCTAAAAAGAATTTGTCTCTAAAAACTAGAAGAAATATTTGTCTAGAGAAATCATGTCTTTCTTAACAGATTGTTAAACCCTCAGAATCTGAGACACGACATACTTATCATGTGCTTCCTTCTAAGAACACAGTCTATAAATATTGTATGTAAAAAAAGAACATATGGATTACCTGAGCAGACCACTATTTATTATTGATTACATTATAGACAGACTTTTCTGATTTTTTTATTTGTAAATTAATAGGGAAGTGATTGTTGTCATTGCATTCCAGTAAGTGTGTTACTTGGTTCCCAGTTTAACCTTGTCTTCATTAAAACCAGCAGCTTCCAATTCTTCCTGTAGATCTGGAGATCTGAGTGTGGTGTGTACAATAATCAAGAAAAAATCATAAACAATAATGAAGAAAAGGGAAATAATGCTCCAGGATCTAACCTGGCAACCAAAAAGCTCAAAGACTATTGATTTTATATATAAAACTGCTATTAAAAAATGTTTCCTACCAGAGTATAACAGCGCTCAAAATAAAAAAGAAATCTAATCTTTAGAAATTTCAAAGAAAATTATATTTAATTGACAATAATTTCCAAACAACCCATAGTTTATTGTCCTAATTTACTGTTCAGTTTTCTATGACTCTAAGAATACCACAGTCAATAGATTGATGCTATTACATCAAGAAGTAATGAAATCAGTTATTATCTGACTATTTAAATATGGAATTATGAAATCAAATAGATTTAAGAATATCTATTAGTTCATATTTTAAGACTATCAGAGGAAGTATAAGAGCAAAGGTGCCAGAAGAAAGTGTCAAGGTGAATACCTGCTTTTCAGATGATGGAAAGGAGGTGCCAAAGACTACATTGCTTTTGGGTATGACATTTCCCTTAAGAGAATAATTTTGCATTACTTTAAAGGGATATCCACTAATCAATAAAAAGGTGATACCCTATTATATATTTTATGATTTAACACAAAAATCTGGCAGTTTCTTGACATAGATTTACAGCTTCTAGCATCTCTTATAGTCCACAATATGACACAAGTTTACTTTTCTAATGCAACTTGAGTAAATATATATCTGGTGAGAAATATTTTATTTGATAGACATTTCAATGAAAAATTTTATTTCTAAGATGAGAGGAACTTAAAGTGGTCATAGAAACATAGTCATAATAAAATATATGTATTCTAGGGAAACTGAAGAAATAGCAGAGCCAAGAGAAAATCCAGAATAGAATAAATTGTTTGTAAATAAAAAACATGATGAAAGTCTTAATAGACTTATTTATTTGAAAACTGTAAATGCCAAGAGAGGTGTTTTGACACTTCTATATTTTTTGTTTGGGTTTAGAAATATTAGCAGTAATTGGGTGAACCACAGAGGTAAGACAAATGTACAGTAAGGGACACATGAACTGTATAAAAGCAGATTAACTTCACACTAAAAATTCAAGGGATGTGTAGTCTGAGATGAAAAATGATATATTTAATCTCAAGGTTTGATTGGCTTCAAATTGATAGGATGAGAGAAAAAAGAAACACTGTAACAGAGACAAGGTACAAAGTCACAGCCTTCTAATCCTTAATTCAGACGCCTGGCAAATTGACACCTCAGATTCACAGCACTCAGTTCTGTTCAGTTCAGCCGCTCAGTCATGTCCCACACTTTGTGCTCACAGGAATGAAATTATTTTGTAGACTGGCCCCACCCTATAAGGTAGGCCCAGGTCTACGTTATCTCAAGCCAAGTTTGTCATTCAAAAGAATCTTTGAGGCTGCAAAAGCTTTATTCCTGTACTAAAAAGGGAATTAGACAAGCACTCAGGGGATAAAGCAAACCAATAGAGAAAAATAACAGATATCCTTCCAAATGATTGAGTTCCAATCAGTTTCTGCTTGTGTTGCTATTCACCTCCTATTCACATTCTCAAACACATTTCACAGAAGCACTAGCCATCCAACTCAATATTAAGTATTAGTCGCTCAGTTGTGTCTGACTTTTTGCAACCCCATGGACTGTAGCCCGCCAAGCTCCTCTGTCCATGGGATTCTCTAGGCAAAAATACTGGAGTGGGTTGCCATTTCCTCCTCCAGGGGACCTTCCCAACTGTATACAAAGGAGACTTCATTAATGTGCATTAGAGGATACCCCAGGTTAACTGTCATAGAAAACTGTCTCTTGAGCCTTTAAATTCTACACCAATTCTACACCTCTGGTTGGCTGACTGTTTGTTCATTATTTAGGTTTTAAGGTGAATGACCTGGGGCTATTTGTTTCCATCAACCTGACTGCGAATCTAAAGGCGCAGTTGAAATGACTTTTTTTTTTTTTTTTTAATTGCTTTTCGGCATTTTGGCTAAGATCAAGTGTAGTATCCAACTCAATACAACTATTTAAATAGAATGCGATACTGACAATGATGACAATAATGGTGAAAAAATTAGGGTGATTCCACTCAAAATTTTACATTTTCATAGAACTTTTGATATTAAAGGCAAATTTTAAATTTATGACTTTACTTCATTTTTATAAGTTGTATTTCAGAGGTAACCTTCAAATTATTCTAAGAAATCAACTTCAATTCAGTTTAGTTCAGTCGCTCAGTCCTGTTCAACTCTTTGCAACCCCATGAATCACAGCACGCCAGGCCTCCCTGTCCATCACCAACTCCCGGAGTTCACTCAGAATCACGTCCATTGACTCAGTGATACCATCCAGCCATCTCATCCTCGGTCATCCCCTTTTCTCCTGCCCCCAATCCCTCCCAGCATCACAGTCTTTTCCAGTGAGTCAACTCTTGACATGAGGTGGCCAAAGTATTGGAGTTTCAGCTTTAGCATCATTCCTTCCAAAGAAATACCAGGGTTGATCTCCTTCAGAATGGACTGGTTGGATCTCCTTGCAGTCTAAGGGACTCTCAAGAGTCTTCAACACCACAGTTCAAAAGCATCAATTCTTCAGCGCTTAGCCTTCTTCACAGTCCAACTCTCACATCCATACATGATCACTGGAAAAACCATAGCCTTGACTAGACGGACCTTAGTCGGCAAAGTGATGTCTCTGCTTTTGAATATGCTATCTAGCTCGATCATAACTTTTCTTCCAAGGAGTAAGAGTCTTTTAATTTCATGGATGCAGTCACCATCTGCAGTGATTTTGGAGCCCAAGAAAATAAAGTCTGACACTGTTTCCATTGTTGCACCATCTATTTCCCATGAAGTGGTGGGACTGGATGCCATGATCTTTGTTTTCTGATGTTGCGCTTTATGCCAACTTTTTCATTGTCCTCTTTCACTTTCATCAAGAGGCTTTTTAGCTCCTCTTCACTTTCTGCCATAAGGGTGGTGTCATCTGCATCTCTGAGGTGATTTGATATTTCTCCTGGCAATCTTGATTCCAGCTTGTGTTTCTTCCAGTCCAGCGTTTCTCATGATGTACTCTGCATATAAGTTAAATAAGCAGGGTGACAATATACAGCCTTGATGTACTCCTTTTCCTATTTGGAACCAATCTGTTGTTCCATTTCCAGTTCTAACTGTTGCTTCCTGACCTGCATACAGATTTCTCAAGAGGCAGGTTAGGTGGTCTGGTATTCCCATCTCTTTCAGAATTTTCCACAGTTTATTGTGATCCACACAGTCAAAGGCTTTGGCATAGTCAATAAAGCAGAAATAGATGTTTTTCTGAAACTCTCTTGTTTTTTCTGTGATCCAGCAGATGTTGGCAATTTGATCTCTGGTTCCTCTGTCTTTTCTAAAAACAGCTTGAACATCAGGAAGTTACTGAAAGCCAAATAATTAAATGTGAAATCTGAGACTAGTGAAGAGTACGGTAGATTATACCTTGTTGAAATGGCTCCTTTTAGCAGAGATAAAATGACAGATTTATCAATTTAAATAAATAATTTGAATAGTGTATAATATACTGTTTTAGATCATGGATAAAAAAAATAGTTCCTCTCACCAACTCAATAGGGATATAGAAATTGGAATATACATGTTAATATGCAACATTATTTTTGTGTGTGTGCAATAACTGAGGTATGGTGTGTTGACTAAAAAGGATGCACAACGTGAGAATTGCAAGTTAGTATTTTATTTGTGGGAAAATGAGGACTGCAGCCCGGGAGACTGAACCTCAGATAACTCTGAAAGACTGTTCCAAAGAGGCAGTGGGGGAAGCTCAATATATAAGATTTTGGTGAAGGGGGAATTCAATGTACTCATGCACTTACTTTACAAATGGTTTTCTGCTAGCACAAGGAGTTAATGTTAGCAGAAGGGATTTGGATTTCTTAGATAAGAGGAAATGCAAAGATTAGGATCATGAAATCAGCTCCTGAAAATATGTAACTGTCTAAAGGCTTGTTCCATCAGTTTCTCTGGAGCTCAGAGTGCCTCTTTCTCCACCCTGAATTCCCCTCAGTGGATATTGAAGGTTGGAACCTGCAGTAGCACAGGGTTCTGTCTCCACAGAGGCAGACAGGAAGCACTGTTCTTGCTGTTCAGTCACTGGCAAATGCTCTTGGCAAGTGTCAATTTGTAGTTGACAAGGGTAGAAAGGTAATGTAGGAGGGAATGATGTCCATTTTGTTAGAAGGAGGAAGAATCAAATATTTTCTGGAGGTAAGAATGCTTTGAAATGGTATTTGGCACTTTGGAATCTTTATAAGAAGTGAATGTTGAGTTTTCTGCTTGAGAACTCATTGAAGTTCAGTGAAAGTGCAACTCAATTCAATAAACATAGTGAATCCTCACTTTACAACAGACATACGGTATAAACACAAAATATTGTGTATGCCCTCATGAATTTAATTAAATGGAAAAATATATAGCCATATAGGAAAATGGTTTCAATATCACATGACAGTGCTCTCATAAAGAGTAGCATGGTATGCTCAGGGGCTCAGCAACTTTAGTCTGTAAACTCCTTGACCTGAAAAATCATACAGAATGGAGGTCAGAGGAACTTCTAAAAAAATAATATCTGTGCTGGGTCCTGATTATTTAATAGTATTTAGCCGGGAAAAGAGAATAGTAGGATTGATGGGAAAATAAAGAAGACTGTATAGTGGTTGTGAAGCATACATTCCAAAGAGAATAAATAGCATTAGAATAGAAACATGTACTACCATGGGGAGTGCAAGGAAATATCAGCTCTGTGCATAGAGGGGCCTGGAGGAAGTAAAGACCTGGTGGGTTGCCAGCAGCTGAAGGAAGTAGTCATCTTAGTATCAATCATTCTTGCTGTTTTATATATATATATATATATATATATATATATATATAAATTCTTTTTTTTAAGGAAAAATATGTGAGGCAGAAGAGCAGATAGAAAGTATCTTAGGGATCCAGGTGAGAGTTATGATGAAGTAAGTAGGATTGTAAGAGAGAACAAGTTCAAGTTAAAGGCATATTTTGATGATAAATTAATGAAGAATCTTTATTTTTGTGGGAAGGTGGGAGTTTTGGGGCTGACCAATTTGGTGGTCTCACATGGAAGTAATTTAATGAAAACAGTAGCATCATTTCCTTTTTTGTGTGTTTCTTTTTTGAATAATTTTCCACCCAAAGAGCATGATTCTAAAGATGCTGTTTTTCTCATCTCATGTAGCTAAAAAATCCATATATGTGTGTGCATTTATGATTCTAAAAATCTATTTATTATCTATCTACATATCTATCTATTAATATATCCATAAACCATTTATCTTTGCTTTAAAGCTTTTCTTTCCCCTCAAACAAAAATATAATTCTAACATATATCATTGTCAGTTTAAAGTAATGAGAAGAGTAGCATGGTATGCTCAGGGGCTCAGCAACTTTAGTCTGTAAACTCCTTGACCTGAAAAATCATACAGAATGGAGGTCAGAGGAACTTCTAAAAAAATAATATCTGTGCTGGGTCCTGATTATTTAATAGTATTTAGCCGGGAAAAGAGAATAGTAGGATTGATGGGAAAATAAAGAAGACTGTATAGTGGTTGTGAAGCATACATTCCAAAGAGAATAAATAGCATTAGAATAGAAACATGTACTACCATGGGGAGTGCAAGGAAATATCAGCTCTGTGCATAGAGGGGCCTGGAGGAAGTAAAGACCTGGTGGGTTGCCAGCAGCTGAAGGAAGTAGTCATCTTAGTATCAATCATTCTTGCTGTTTTATATATATATATATATATATATATATATATATATAAATTCTTTTTTTTTAAGGAAAAATATGTGAGGCAGAAGAGCAGATAGAAAGTATCTTAGGGATCCAGGTGAGAGTTATGATGAAGTAAGTAGGATTGTAAGAGAGAACAAGTTCAAGTTAAAGGCATATTTTGATGATAAATTAATGAAGAATCTTTATTTTTGTGGGAAGGTGGGAGTTTTGGGGCTGACCAATTTGGTGGTCTCACATGGAAGTAATTTAATGAAAACAGTAGCATCATTTCCTTTTTTGTGTGTTTCTTTTTTGAATAATTTTCCACCCAAAGAGCATGATTCTAAAGATGCTGTTTTTCTCATCTCATGTAGCTAAAAAATCCATATATGTGTGTGCATTTATGATTCTAAAAATCTATTTATTATCTATCTACATATCTATCTATTAATATATCCATAAACCATTTATCTTTGCTTTAAAGCTTTTCTTTCCCCTCAAACAAAAATATAATTCTAACATATATCATTGTCAGTTTAAAGTAATGAGGAATAATACTTAAGGTTTGACATGCCTTGATAATATAAGGTAGTCACAATTTCACAAGCATTTGCAGTTTTTGTCCCAATCATTTGAATATTTCTCCTTTTTCCTTAATTTTTTTTTTCCCCAGAAGGTCTTGAAGGGTGAAGTCCATGTATAAAGGTAGGGAGTTTACTTGCTCATTATTGATCTCTTTAATAACAGTTTCATGCATTTCATTGATATTTATTTTATAGGTTATGCTAATTCACCTGCCCTGGGAAGCCAGTTATGAAGACAGAGTTAAGAGTGCAAGAAATGTATTGGTAAAAAATACAGTGGGAGGAAGTACAATTGAGCATTTGCTTTCTAAGTGCTGTGTAAGTCTTATATTCATGAAATAAAAGCAGAAATTGGTCAGAACACCTCACTGTGCAGTGGAAGAGTTCTACTTAGAGCAGAAATGGCCAGATCCTCCTGTCTTCATATTTTCATTGCTTAAGGGAATGTGTATCCAGGATGGAATTCCCTGGTAGATCAGCTGGTAAAGAATCCATCTGCAATGCAGGAGACCCTATTTCAGTTTCTGGTTTGGGAAGATCCCCTGGAGAAGGAATACACTACTCACTCCAGATTCTTGGGCTTCCAGGAAAAGTCTGTTCTCAGATTTAATGCTATGGAAGAATATCACAGTTCAACAACAGACTCTCTCTCAAGGGAAAGTGGCTGGATGAAGGACTCCCTTGGCAATGGATATTCATCCATATACTATATGAATCCACATTTTTGACACACTTTGGAGAACACATTCCCTGGCATCCCAGTATGCCTTTTTAAATTAAGAAGCTTTGAAAACAGAAGTATTGGGATGAATGGCATTTTGTCACCACTGCAGGTAGATACGAGGTAGTACTCATTTACTCCCTTCCTTACACTGCACTCTAAATGCTCCTTGCTCTCACATATGCCTATTGGTCTTGGAGGTTTGCTGAAGTGTGTGATCCATATCTTCATTTTGAGGAAGTCTGAAACCCTGATAACCACTTCCTTCTCATGAGTTAATTTCACAGTCTGGCAACAGAATTTTGGATGCCCGGAGTTACACACATTTCTTCCTGCCCTCATTGTGTATCAGCAGCCTTAC
This sequence comes from Aepyceros melampus, assembly GCA_006408695.1. Taxonomy (NCBI): domain Eukaryota; kingdom Metazoa; phylum Chordata; class Mammalia; order Artiodactyla; family Bovidae; genus Aepyceros; species Aepyceros melampus. The sequence goes on from SJXQ01007051.1 coordinate 164,515, forward strand.
CTCTTCTAGTTAATCATGGCTAATTACCCTGTCTTGAAAGTGACTCCTTTTTTTTTGCCTGCTGGCCCATGGACACAAGAGTTCCAAAGTATTGTCAGCTGTTCTTTGTGGTTTTATGAGACTGTAGTTTTGTCCCTATGAGTGCACTATGTTTAGGGACCAAGACCTCTAACTTTGCGAAGCACAGAGTTGAATAGATGGGAAGAAAAAGTTCCCAGTGGCTTAATGGCAGTGATGTTAAATATGCTTCCAGCCACTTTTTCCCTACATTCATATTTCTTCCTGCTGGGACATGGTATGTTAAATACGTTGATTCCATGAGTACATCACAAACTGGAAGATGTTTCCTGTTCCTGTTTACTGTTCCTACAGCTGTGACTGTAGGAGACCATCCCATGCTCTATTAGGCTGCTTTTGAACAAAACACTGTGAAATACAATCAGTGAAACCTTTGGAAAAGGACCCAATACTACAGCTTCTTAACTATAAAATGTGTCCACTAGTCAGTAGCATGTTATATGGAATTCGATGTCTGTGGACCAGGAACTTTGTCATTATTAATTGCTGGGAGCCAGCATGGGAGATCCCACCCATGGCAAAGGTCATGAGGAAGAGCCCTGATGGGCAAAGGCGGGTCAGGACTCAAGAGACTCCCCGACCCACCCATAACAAGGTCATGCGGGCAAGGACACAAGAAGTCACTTAGATCTGCTCCAGCATCTACCCACAAAACCAAAATCTGTCTGTTATACTACACTCGTCTGACCTTAACAGGGGCTATCCCCGACCACCTTTCTCTGGAAAAATAATTTAGAGTTGCAGTTAATATTCTCCTGCATATAAAAGGAGTGTCTCGGGTCAAACCTCTCTGCTGGCAGACTAGCTTGTGTGACAGGATTATCCACACTTTTTGCTACTATGTACATGATTGTTTCAGTTCAGTTCAGTTGCTCAGTCATGTCCAACTCTTTGCGACCCCATGAATTGCATCACGCCAGGCCTCCCTGTCCATCACCAACTCCCCGAGTTCACTCACACTCACATCCATTGAATCTGTNTGGGAAAGATTGAAGGCAGGAGGAGAAGGGGATGACAGAGGATGAGATGGTTGGATGGCATCACCAACTCAATGGACATTAGTTTGAGTAAACTCTGGGAGCTGGTGATGGACAGGAAGGCCTGGTGTGCTGCAGTCCATGGGGTCGCAAAGAGTCAGACATGACTGTGACTGAAATGACTGACTGAATCTTACCTGTGAATAAGATATAAAAATCCAGAATAATAGAAATTGATAACAATATGTATGTTACCATTATTATTTCACAATGTATTGGAAACACTAGCCAACATAATTAAAGTAAGAAAAAGAGCTATAAAACTTGGAAAGTGAAGTGAAAGTTGCTCAGTCGTGTCAGACTGTTTGCAATCCCATGGAATTCTCCAGGCTAGAATACTTGAGTAGGTAGCCTTTCCCATCTCCACGGGATCTTCCTAACCCAAGGATCATACCTAGGTCTCCCGCATTGCAGGCAGATTCTTTTACCAGCTGAGCCGCAAGGGAAGTCCAAAAACTTGGAAGCAGGAGGTAAAATTACCATTCTTTTGAAGATAACATTGTTTACCTGAAGAATCCAAGAGATTCAAATCAAAATCTATTATAAATAGTAATAAAATTTATTTAGAAAGTTTGGCATGAAGTTAACATTAGGAAATTAATGATTATGTAGAAACAATAGTCAGTTAAAATGTGATAGAAAAAATAGACCTCATGTACACCAGGAACAAAAAAATAAATTGTTCAGAATAACTTTAAAAGGAAATTGTGCAAAGACTAAGAAGAGAAAACTTTCAAATGCAAATGAACCCTTTTGAAAAAGGAAAGGCATATTATGTTCTTGGATGGGAATATTCAACATTGTAAAGATGTCAATTCTCCCCAAGTTAATCTATAAATGTAAAACAATGACAATAAAATTGCCATCAGAATGTTATTTTAGAATTAGATAAGCTGATTATATAGTTTATTTGAAAAAAATAATTCATAACCAGAAGAAAAATCTGAGGGAAAAAAGATATAAGGATGTATTAATTTTCTACTGCTACAAAACAAATTACCACCAAGTTAATGGCTTAAAGTAACACCTACTTATGAGCTCAGAGTTCAGTAGGTCAGAAGCCCAGGCACAGCGTGACAGGGTTCTCAGCTCAGGCTATAGCGGGACTGGAATTCAGATGTCAGTGAGGCTGTATTCCCTTCTAGAGGATGGACTGGGTAAGAATTTGTTTCCAATTTTATTCAGACTGTTGACAGTTTAGTTCCTTTTGGTTGTAGGATTGAGGACCTCATTTCCTTTATGGCTGTCAGCCAGGAATTGCTAGCTCCTAGAAGCCTCCCAGAATCTGGGCCATGTAGCCCTTTTCATTGTCAAAGCCTTCCCATGGTAAAGAAAACAGAGAAAGAGAGAGGATAGGAGGGTTGCATGACTCCTTCACATTTTGTGAAGTGTGAAAACTCAGTCATATGACCATGCATATGCCAAAGCCTTTGACTGTGTGGATCACCACAAACTGTGACAAATTCTGAAAGAGGTGGAATACCAGACCACCTAACCTGCCTCTTGAGAAATCTGTATACAGGTCAGGAAGCAACAGTTAGAACTGGACACGAAACAACAGACTGGTTCCAAATAGGACAAGGAGTACGTCAAGGCTGTATATTGTCACCCTGCTTATTTAACTTCTATGCAAAGTACATCATGAGAAACACTGGGCTGGATGAAGCATAAGCTGTAGTCAAGATTGCCGGGAGAAATATCAATAACCTCAGATATGCAGATAACACCACCCTTATGGCAGAAAGCAAAGAACTAAAGAGCCTCTTGATGAAAGTGAAAGAGGAGAGTGACAAAGTTGGCTTAAAGCTCAACATTCAGAAAACTAAAATCATGGCATCAAGTAACATGGGGGAAAGAGTGAAAACAGTAGCAGACTTTATTTTCCTGGGCTCCAAAATCACTGCAAGTGGTGACTGCAGCCATGAAATTAAAAGACACTTGCTCCTTGGAAGAAAAGTTATGACCAACCTAGACAGCATATTAAGAAGCAGAGACATTACTTTGCCTACAAAGGTCTGTCTAGTCAAGGCTATGGTTTTTCCAGTAGTCATGTATGGATGTGAGAGTTGAACTATAAAGAAAGCTGAGCGCCAAACAATTGATGCTTTTGAACTGTGGTGTTGGAGAAGACTCTTGAGAGTCCCTTGGGCTGCAAGGAGATCCAACCAGTCCATCCTAAAGGAAATCAGTCCTGAACATTCACTGGAAGGACTGATGCTGAAGCTGAAACTCCAGTGGTCACCTGATGTGAAGAACTGACTCATTTGAAAAGACCCTGATACTGGGAAAGATTGAANTGAGCGCCAAACAATTGATGCTTTTGAACTGTGGTGTTGGAGAAGACTCTTGAGAGTCCCTTGGGCTGCAAGGAGATCCAACCAGTCCATCCTAAAGGAAATCAGTCCTGAACATTCACTGGAAGGACTGATGCTGAAGCTGAAACTCCAGTGGTCACCTGATGTGAAGAACTGACTCATTTGAAAAGACCCTGATACTGGGAAAGATTGAAGGTGGGAGGAGAAGGGGACGATAGAGGATGAGATGGTTGGATGGCATCACCAGTGCGGTGGACGTGAGTCTGTATAGGCTCTGGGAGTTGGTGATGGACAGGAAGGCCTGGTTTGCTGCAGTCCATGGGGTCCCAAAGAGCTGGACATGACTGAGCGACAGAACTGAACAAACTGAACTCATGGGAAGAAACAAAAGTAGATTGGTTTTGTACTCGAGGAAGAGGAAATGGATTGGGTTAATATTAGCAGTCTATTCCACGAATCCCTTGTACCTTATACCAAAATTAATTATAAAGGAATGAAAGAGTGAAATGTTTAAAAGGAAGGGAGAAAGGAAAAAGGGAAGGAAAGAATAAGAAATCATGAATGGGAGAATTTTTTTAAGATAATTTTCAGAAAAAAATTACTGATTATTTTAAAAAATCTCCGAATGAAGAAGGCCTTTCTAAATGTGACATAAAGTGTAGAAAGTATTAAAAAGAAGAGTGATAAATTCAATTTTAAATCAAAAACATTCTTTCTGACAAAAAAGAAAAACAGCATAAAAGAAAGTAAAGACAAGTCAAATTCTAATTGGGAAAAATCTAGCAGATTGATATCTTAACCAAAGTGTAAATTTCCTAAAGTGTAAAGAACTTTAAAAGAGTGATTTTAAAAGAGCAATAGAATAATGAGAAAGGATGTGAATAGACAGTTCACAGAAAAGGAATAAAATGGTTCTTAAAAGTGTGAAAAGACTTTTTTGCTTCATTTATATAATAAGCGAGATGCAAAGTTACATTTGTAACCTGTCAGACTGCTAAAGATGAAAAGATAGTTAACACATTGTGTTGGCAAGGGCATAAAGTCATGCTGATGGGGTTATAAATTGGTCTAACCTCTATGGAGAGCAATTTAACAGTAAAATGGAGCATATCTTTGACCTTGATCCTGTAAGTCCATTTCCAGGAATTTATCTGTAGGAATTTATGTATGGATGTACATAAATGAAAAGACTATAAATGTACAACAGTACAATAGTCATAGCAAAAGATTGTAAACACTTAGATGTTCATCAATGTGGAAAAACAGGGGAGTACTGTGGAGCCATAACAAGAATAAAATCTATAAAGTCATGGGATAAGTTAAGACACTCTTATGCCACAAAAGTAATGTAAGAATAGTGTGAAAGTAAAAGTGAAGTCGCTCATCATGTCCGACTCTCTGCGACCCCGTGGACTGTAGCCCACCAGGCTCCTCCGTCCATGGGATTTCCCAGGCAAGAACACTGGAGTGGGTTGCCATTTCCTTCTCAAGGGGATCTTCCAGACCCAGGGATCGAACCCAGGTCTCCTGCATTGCAGGCAAATGCTTTAACCTCTGAGCCACCAGGTATATATAGTGTTAAAAAGATAAAATTCATCTGAGCAAAATTTAAATGTCCTATTGTCTTTATTCAATGATTGATGAATCAAGCAGCATCTAATCTAGCAGATAGAAAGGAGCTCTGAGGAGCTGTACAAAATGTAAGATTTTGTAGGCAGAACAGAGTGGGAACAAGGAAGTTATACTAGCAAAAATTAGATTTGTTATTGCAGGTCACTTTCCTTTGGCAATGGCAGGGGTCTCTCAGGTAGATTGCCTGACTAGTGCTGGTCAAGTAATTCCTGGTTGACTAGTCTAAGATTCTGCTTCTAGGAAAGGCTGAGACTGTAAATAATTTGGTGTCTCAGTTTGGTGACCTGTGGCTTAGCATAAGTGTCACCATTTTGGGCCTGTTGTTTTCAACAATTATATGGAAGAGCAGAACAGAGATTAACTTCTAGGGAAAAAATAGGAATTTTGGAAGATAAGCAGGTGGCTGTAGGAAAAGGATGCAAAAAAATCCCTTCCTTTTCTTATATGCTCATCTTTTATATTTTGTCCTTTTTGAATTTTGTACTGTGTAAACGTATTGCCCAATGAAAAAGTAAATAGTATATATATTTATAATTTAATCACTTTAAAATCTATCATAAAATACCATTTATAGATTATAATGATTTTTTTTTCTTTTAAATTGGAGTATAATTGCTTTGTACGAGGCCAAGTTCTTCCCAGGTGGCACAGTGGTAAAGAATCTGCCTGCCAATACAGAAAACAAGAGATGTGGATTTGATCCCTGGGTGGGAAAGATTTGCTGGAGAAGCAAGTGGCAATCCACTCCAGAATTCTTGCCTGGAAAATCCCAAGGACGGAGGAGCCTGGTGGACTACAGTCCATGCGGTCGCAGGGAGCCTGACACTACTGAGTAACTGAGCACACACACACATACAAAATTGCTTTACAGTGTTGTGTTAGTTTCTGCTGAACAACACCACGAATCAGCTATATACATACATATATCCCCTCCCACTTAAGCCTCCCTCCCACTGCCCTAGGTCATCAGAGAGCCCAAAGTTGAGCTCCCTGTGCTCTACAGCAGCTTTCACTAGCTGTTTTACACATGCTAGTGTGTATATGTCAGTGCTATTCTCAATTCATCCCCTCTCCTTCCCCACCCCACACATCCACAAGTTCACTCTCTACGTCTGCACGTCTATTCCTGCCCTGCAAATAGGTTCATCAGTATTATTTTTCTAGATTCCATGCCTTAATACACAATGTATGTTTTCCTCTTTCTGACTTCACTCTGTATGACAGACTCTAGGTCCATCCACATCTCCACAAATGACCCAATTTCATTCCTTTTTATGGCTGAGTAATATTCTATTGTAGGTATGTACCACATCTTTTTTAGGCATTTATCTGTCAATAGACATTTAGGTTGCTTCCATGTCCTGGCTATTGCAAATAGTGCTGCAATGAATATGGGGGTAATATGTCCTTTTGAATTATGGTTTTCATAGCGTATATGCCCAGGAGTGGGATTGCTGGGTAGCTTTATTTTTAGTTTTTTTAAAATACTCTATACTGTTTGTATCAATATACATTCCCACCAACAGTGCACAAGAGTTCTCTTTTCTCCACATCCTCTCCAGCATTTATTTTTTGTAGATTTTTTTGATGGCCTTTCTGACCAATGGGATTTTCTAGGCAAGAGTACTGGAGTGGGTTGCCATTGCCTTCTCCTAACAATGAATAATGTTGAGAATCTTTTCATGTGCTTGTTGGTATCTGTATGTCTTCTTTGGAGAAATGTCTATTTAGATCTTCCACTCATTTTTTGATTCTGTTGTTAGTTTCTTTGATAGAGCTGCATGCTGCTGCTGCTAAGTTGCTTCAGTCGTGTCCAATTCTGTGCAACCGCATAGACGGCAGTCCACCAGGCTCCCCCGTCCCTGGGATTCTCCAGGCAAGAACACTGGAGTGGGTTGCCATTTCCTTCTCCAATGCATGAAAGTGAAAAATGAAAGTGAAGCCGCTCAGTTGTGTCCGACTTGCAGTGATCCCAGGGACTGCAGCCCACCAGGCTCCTCCATCCATGGGATTTTCCAGGCAAGAGTACTGGAGTAGGTTGCCATTGCCTTCTCCAAGAGCTGCATGAGCTGCTTGTATATTTTGGAGATTAATCCATTGTCAGTTGCTTCGGTTGCAAATATTTTCTTCCATTCCGAGGGTTGTCTTTTCATCTTGTTTTTGGTTTCCTTTGCTGTGCAAAAAAAAAAGTAAATAGTATACTCATTTAAATTTTGGAAGCTAATGTGTTATTTGAATCCTCTGAGAAACAAACCCACAAGATGAAATCAGACATGCAAGTGACTTATTAGAGAATATGGGGAGGGAGCCAGAGGCAATAGGGAAAGCCCCCAGATGGTGATGAAGGTCTAACCCCTGAGAAGAAAAGAGGAAAGGCATGAAGTTCTGAAAAGGCCAGTGGAAGTCCTTGAGCCAAAACCACCCATGTGAAGTGTCCCGCTTCCCACAGGAATGAGTGTGCCCTCGTGTCCCTGACCTGCTTAGTCATTGGCTGGGAGCAGCACTGGGAATGGCAGCCTCAGAACTATGGATGAATGCAGAGTGCAACAGGCAGAGCCCTTGGTCAGTTGCAGTCCTGGCAGCAGATCCAAAGTCTATCTGGCCATCCCTTTACTGAAGTTTGTAAATTCTTCTCTTATACGATGATTTATTTTGATTTTGCAGTTGTAATGACTTGGACTTTTCTGCTTTTGCATACTAACATTTTTTCTTATTTTAAAAATTTATTGGGTTATGGTTGCTTAACATTTTTCTCTTTAATCATTCACTCATTCATTCGTTTATCCAACCAGTGTTTATTAAATACTTACTAAATGCTATGCGTTAAGAGCTAAGGATTGCAAAGATGAGCAAAACAGTCATGGGGCCCAGACTTGTGGACTCTATGGTCTGCCGAGCAGGCTGACATGAATCAAATGATCAGACAGCATACAATTTCAAACTCTAATAAGTGCTGCAGAGAAAAAGTATAGAGTCGTGCCTGCATCTAACACCAGTTTGGTAGGTTGGAGAAAGTTCCCCAAGAGAAGTAAAACAGTAGAAATATATGCTTGTTGAGAAAACAGTAACAGAAGAGTTTAAAAGACAAGACTAAAATCACTTGTAATTCTAAAACCCAGGGATAACCTCAGTTAGCAATTTTCTTCATCTTTTTAAAAAAATGTAATTGCCAAACACAGCATTGTCGAATAGAAATAGAATGTGAGTCATATATGTAATTTTATATTTTCTAGAAGTCATATTTTAACAAGTAAAAAGAAACAAGTGAGATTTATTTGAATAATTCAATTTAACTCACCCAGTATGTCTAAAATATCATCATTCAATATATAATCAATATAAAAATTATTAACATAGAAGTTTACATTATTTTTTCTTACTAAGTCTTTGAAACTCCACACATATTTCACATAGCACCCCTCACTTCGGACTAGTCACATTTCAAGTGCTCATTGGGTACATGTAGCTAAAGTCTGTTGTATTAGATAGCACAGGTTATATACACACATATATATACATACAACATCACATTTGAGATCTTAATGCATATTCAGTTTTGTATCCTATTTTTTCAGTTAACATATGAATTTCCCATGATAGAAAATGTTTTTTAATAATTATCTTAATGCACAGCATATTGGTGCACAGATCCAATATTTATTGAACCGTTTACATATCATTGTTGTTGCTTAGTTACTAAGTCATGTCTGACTCTTTTGTGACCCCATGGACTGTAGTCCCCAGGCTCCACTGTCCATGGAATTTTCCAGGCAAAAATACTGGAGTGGGTTGCCATTTCCTTCTCCAGGGAATCTTCCCAACTCAGGGATCAAACCCACATCTCCTGCACTGAAGGCAGATTCTTTACCACTGAGCCACCAGGGAAGCCCTATTTACACATTATTAGATACTTAGGTTATTATCAACTTCTCAGTGTATATACTATGCTGGCTGCTGCTGCTGCTAAGTCGCTTCAGTCGTGTCCAACTCTGTGCGACCCCATAGACAGCAGCCCACCAGGCTCCTCCGGCCATGGGATTTTCCAGGCAAGAGTACTGGAGTGGGGTGCCATTGCCTTCTACAATGAAATAATTTAATAAACACAGTTCTTCATGTGCATCACAGTTTTTAAGCTTACAAAACATTCTTGTTGGAGTTGCTGGATCAAAGTGAACAAAGTTTTGTCAGGTCCTTGAGAAATTTCATAAAATTACATTGAGAGAGACTGTACCTATTGCATTACCAGCAGCCCTGACAGTGTATGTCTCACTGTGACTCTGGCAACAATGACTACTGTAATTTCTTCTAAATTTGCCTATTTGATTTGCCAAATATGGCATTTCCTTATTTTCACAAACAAGTCTTTGAATTCCAGAGAGGCTGAGCATTCTTTACCTTTCTCTTCATTGACTAATTCATTTCTAGTATTAAATTACTAATTTTCCTCTGTTAAAAGTGAATCCATGGAGCCTCTTACATTGAACTGGGGAGAATTAGGCCTGACATTTATGTTTATTTTTATAAGCTAACATGATTGGACTGCAAATTCTACCAACCGTTGTCAAGCTTTACTCGTTGGGCAATGTTTGGCTGGGTATTAGAGGAGATAGTGTGAGACATGGACGACTCTCATAGGACGCTCAGGATTGTGAAGGAGAAAGGCAGGCACCTGTACAGCCTGGTGACCCACCAGGCTGTGTGCACATATGGGATAGAGGTTCACCCATGAGAGCGCAGGGTGGGGCTGGTTAACTCACTCCAGTGGGCCCGGCTTCAGGAAGGAAGTCAGATTTGGGGCAGGCCTTGAGGAATAAGTAGGATCCCTTTACGTGGAGTAGGTTCAGAGGGCACCCAGGCTGAGGGATGGACAGAGACAATGGAGGTGTTGAAACACTCCTTGAATTAGTAGAAGAACTGGGATATGTCTGATAATACATCAGCGATGGGAGATGAAGTGGAAAAGGCTGTTGCACTCAGGTTCAAGCATAATTTAAATACCCTGCCAAGGCTTTATTTTATAGATTTTGAGGATTAGTGGTGCCACTAAGCAGCTCTTTGACATATGAGGTAAGAAAAATCCTAATTCAGAGGTAGCTTTTCAAGGAAAAGGGTCTAAAGGGAGGAAAGATTACATGTTTTTAGATCTTACGCGTTCATTTCCCACATTGGTAGGCATCTCCAAAATCAGTGGAAGATGAATGATAAAGCAATGTGGAATTATAATCCACTAAGGTTTGATTCAGACAGAAATTAACCTGAAATTCTGTTTCTTTACAGCACTTTCATTCACAGATTCTTTGCAAACTGGTTTCAATCTGTCTCTCCTGTGTCATAAATGAATGTGGTCCACCACCCTTACCTCCATCAGCCCCTCCACCTCCACCCCTCCACCAGCCCTTCCACCCCATCTACCCCAGGGTCTAGTCCTTTGGAGGAACATGAATCTGCCCCCCTTTAAAATAGGCCAACCCCCGGCTACCTCTATCTGATTCAGGAAAGCCAGCTGTAATCTTCAGGACTTTCTCTATCTTCTTACCCTAAGCAGCAATCTCCAAACCCTCCTCTCACCTCTGGGGAAGGAAGAGGGGACAGGGCATCTAACCAGATCTCTAGTCTGAGGAGGAGAAACACCTACAAGCAGGGAGATCCTCCTTCCCGCACAGACAAGTAAGCTCCTTCCTTTCAGAACACAGGTGTTGATGAGATTAAAAAGGTATTATACTTGCTAATTCAAGTGGAATACACAAAACCCACTCCAGTATTGGGTTTTATAGTTTCAGTTGAGCAGATTTTACAAATGCTAATGAACCACTCCACTTGGCATCCCAGGCGGACACAATCCTCAGGCAATTTGACACTTGCAGATGGTTGAAACTTCCTTCAGCTCCATAAACAGTGGGGGCCAAGACGCACAGTGCTGGTTGACTAGAAGCCCATTGGGCCGGCTTCCCCAAAAAGGCCTGGGGCTGGGGTGGTTCTCCACCTGCCTCCGTTCTTGGGTGCAGAGTGAGTGTGGTGGAAGGAAGGTGAGAAGGTGGTACCTTTTCCTGATCTCTCGGTTTTCTTCGGAATCCTCCATCTAGAGTTTTCTGTGCAGGAGATGGGGCAACAGGATTTCACGCTCCTGTGAGCACACACTCCATATCTCTGCTTGTGACTATTCTCTGTGTTGTCAAACAGGCTCTCTGAAGGGCTGGGTGAAGGCTGGGGCATACTGGGGGAAGAATGTCTGGCTGCAACCTACTCTTAAAGATTAACCCCAAATCTGTGGGAGTGTGTTAGCAGAGAGCTGGAGGGCAACACGATACAGAGAGGATAAGGATTTGCATCAACATGGTTGCTTTTCAAAAATATGACAATTAAAGAAATACGACAAATTGTAAGACTTTACTTTCTATAATATTTAGAGTGAAAGGCACTCCTTGTCATTTACAGAGCAGTCCTGCAAGAGGGCTCCAGGACAACTCTCAAACAACTGCCAAGAGCCGGGCATGACCGGGCCTTCTGACTTGGGCCGGGTGCAGACGAAGTTTCTCCGGTCATCAGCTCCACTCCCTTGGCCCTTCGTGTGGGGAGGAGGAGAAGTTGAGCAGTGGGAATGTTAAATCTTAGGAAACCCCAAGGAAAATGCAAAAGAGACCGATATGGCAGTCTGCCCTCCGGAGGTCTGTGGTCCAGCAATGATGAAGGGAGACTGCCACCTACGGGCCAGGTTCCAGGGAGCCCACATGCGGGTCTCAGCCAGAGAGCCTCCACTGCTAGTTGCCCCACTCTCTGCTCACAGACAAAAACTCTCAACTTGTTCCAACAAATTATCATTTTCCTGATTTAAATGTTTTCCCCTCACAGGAGGATGATCTTGAGAGCTAATTTCTGTGTATAAAGAAGGCAATATGATAGGCACATCTGGCCCCACCATCACATTAAACAGCCGTGCACGTGTGCATCATTCGGCCACGCGGTGCCACAGCAGATGCCACTCCCCATATAAACCTACCATTTTATGGCATCTTAACAAAAATGAATCGGTGTAACGATCAGAGATGAGCATCGTCTTGCTGTGCCATCTCAGTAAAGAAGCTATGAGACAAGAACAATCGAACAGACGTCCAACACATCACAGAGGATGCTTGTGAGGATGAGGGATGGGACATGAGAGTGGGATTGGGCGCAAAGGAAAAACCAAAGTAAAATGAAGCTAGAGAGGGGCCTCGCCTGTTTTAATGGTAACTGAAGAGTATAATTGAATCAACTCTGCTCCCAAAGCGAAAAAAGAAAACTGACAGAATTTCAGCTTGTATGAGAAGGAAATCTATTGTATTATAGTTATTCCAAGGGTATCCCATAGTTGTCCTTTGCTATTTGATGTGTTCATGAATTGCAAATTCTATTCTTTCCATTCCGTTCTAAAATCAGATCTGCCCTACAATATTTACATAATATTGGATTTTGACTAATGGAGCAACCTGACTTCCGTTGGAGAAAAAGGAATGGTATATATGTGTGTGTGTTTCTTTGTGTGTATGAGTTTGGGCACATGTGTGTGTAGTGTATGTAAATGTGTCTGTGTATGTGTATGTAAGCATGTGTTTGTGTATATATGAACGTGTTTGTGTGTGTGTTTAATGGAGGAACTCGGAGAGGAACATTGTTCTGTGACTCCAAGCCAAACAGGTTTAAAGGTCCTATGTCCTGCATTGCAACTCCTAGAGGAAAGTTAAGCCCACTCCCTGAATAGGCACAGGTATAGGGGCTGGGCATGGATCAAAGGAGCAGAGGTGGGCTATAGAGCTTTCTACAGAAATCAGCAGGTGAAACTCGGAGTGTCGGTCTGTGTTTCTGGTGAGTGCCAGAGGAAACACAGGAATGAGTCTCTCTGAAGCAGGAGAGAGGTATCCTAGCACAGACCAGGCTGGGTGAAGGAGAACCACCCAGGACCTGCAGAAGATGACAGGAAGCAGAGCCAGAACCAATCTCTTGGCCCCACTAGTAGAGAGTTATTATCATCAGTTCCTGAGGGAAGAGGAACTCGCCGTTGATATCAGAACCCTCCAGATATCCTTTAGGACCTCTCTGTGCATAAACCCGTAACAGTGCTAAATCTTCATCAGTGGCCTAGTCATTCTTGTTACCTTTGGTGGTGTTGGTGGTTTAGTTGCTCCGTCACATCCGACTCTTGAGACCCTATGGACTGTAGCCCGCCAGGCTCCTCTGTCCATGGGATTCTCCAGGCAAGAATACTGGAGTGGGTTGCCATTTCCTTCTCCAGCGGATCTTCCCAATCCAGGGATTGAACCCGGGTCTCCCGAACTGCAGGCAGACGCTTTACCGTCTGAGCCACTCTCCACTTTAATGATGTGTAAATTCAAGGACCTCTTAGACACTGTAGTATTGGAACACCTGGGTTGGGAGATACCCCTCTCTCCACCTTAGAGAACTGAATCATAACCAGGAAGATTTTGGTATCTTTAGTGTAGTATTGGTAAATACTAGGCGCCAGTGTGTCATTTATGTAAAATTTTATATAAATCGTATTGCATATAAATATTTACTTGGGCTCTTTTTAGCTTATCATGAGGTATTTTAGGTTTAATGGTGTAGGTGATACAGATCTAGTTCACTCAGGTTAACTGCTGTGCAAGTTTGTATTGTACAAATAATTCCCATTTTATTTTCCCGTTTTACTCCTGAAGGTCAGATAGCTTGTTTCCACTTTTTAGCTATTACCTGGAATGCTAAAAAGAACATTCTTTTTTTCTCCCCCTTTGGGCCCATATATCTCTCAGGAACTTCTAAACACATAAAGGTGAAATTGTTGATCATAGGTTATACATGGCTTAACTTTACCAGTTTTGCCCAATTGCGTTCTGCGGTGGTTCCCCTGGCATGGATGAAAGTTTTTCATTTCTCCATTCTCACAACTGGTATTGTTGGTATTGTCAGAGTTATTGACCATTGAACGCCTTCTTCTATTAATTTCTTCTTCATATTCTATGCCTTTGTGCTGTTTGGTAATTTCTCTTCTTGCTTGCTTATTTTTAGGAACTTATTCTATAATTTGGGTAATTATCTTTGGTTGGAAATTTAGGTTGCTAATATTTTCTCTAGGTCTGTGTTTGCCTTTTTACTTTGTTATTAATGTCATTTGTCATGGACAAGTGTTTTAAAATTATATAGTTCAATGTATCACTTTTTCATGATGATTTTCATTTTGTGCCCTTCTAGGATGTTATATATGGGAGAAGGCAACGGCACCCCACTCCAGTGTTCTTGCCTGGAGAATCCCATGGACAGAGGAGCCTGGTGGGCTGCTGTCTATGGGGTCGCACAGAGTCGGACACGACTGACGTAACTTAGCAGCAGCAGCAGGATGTTATATATAGTTTCCATAGTCTAAATGTGTACAGCTTTCCCTTAACATGTCTGAAGTTTACTTTTGTGCAGCCTGTGAGGTATAAATCTCATTTTCCCTTTGAAAATATTATTAGCAAATAGTTACAGGGCCATTTATTAAATAGTCATCCTTTTTCCCCTGATCTGTAGAGTCACCTTTGTCATATTACAGATACCTTTGTATATGTTAGTGGTTTTGGCTTTGGGAAACCTGTCCCATAGATCTATTTATTTATCCAAAGGATGATATCCTAGTATTTTAATTACCATAGTTCAGTTCAGTTCAGTCACTCAGTTGTGTCTTGACTCTTTGCGACTCAATGGACTGCAGCACGCCAGGCTTCCCTGTCCATCACCAACTCCCAGAGCCTACACAAACTCATGTCCACCACATTGGTGATGCCATCCAACCATCTCATCCTCTGTCGTCCCCTTCTCCTCCCACTTTCAGTCTTTCCCGGCATCAGGGTCTTTTCCAAGAGTCAACTCTTCGCATTAGGTGGCCAAAGTATTGGAGTTTCAGCTTCAGTTTCAGTCCTTCCAATGAACACCCAGGACTAATCTCCTTTAGGATGGACTGGTTGGATCTCTTTGCAGTCCAAGGGACTCTCAAGAGTCTTCTCCAACACCACAGTTCAAAAGCATCAATTCTTTGGCTCTCAGCTTTCTTTATAGTCCAACTCTCACATCTGTACATGATTACTGGAAAAACCATGGCTTTGACTAGATGGACCTTTGTTGGTAAAGTAATGTCTCTGCTTTTTAATATGCTGTCTAGGTTTATCATAGCTTTTCTTCCAAGGAGTAGGTGTCTTTTAATTTCATGGCATACAGTCACCATCATCTGCAGTGATTTTGGAGCCCCCCCAAAAAAGTCTATTACTGTTTCCATTGCTTCCTCATCTATTTGCCATGAAGAGATGGGACCAGATGCCATGATCTTAATTTTCTGAATGTTGAATTTTAAGCCAACTTTGTCACTCTCCTCTTTCACTTTCATCAAGAGGCTCTTTAGTTCTTCTTTGCTCTCTGCCATAAGGGTGGTATCATCTGCATAATTACCATAACTTTGTGATAAATCTTGATACCATCTGCTAGGGTGCATCCTTTCTCGTTTCAGAATTGTTTCGGCTGTTCTTGGTCCTCTATTATTCTGAGCAGATTTTATGATTTGCTTATACAGGTCAATAAAAAACTCCCCCAGAATTGTTAATAGAATTTATTAAGTTTGTGATGTAAACTTAGGAATACTGCTACTGTTAAGCAGCAGTAGCAGTTAAATATTGTTAAGAATATGTTATATCTCCCCATTTATTTATTATTTTTTATGTATTTCAATAAAATTTTAGAGTTTTCTCCATTGAAGTTTTTCACATCTTTTGTTAGATTTACTTCTAGGTATCTCATAGATTTTTAGACTATTGTAAATGGTATATTTTTTATTTTATCCTCATTCTTGAATGATAGTTTAACTGTGCATAGAATTCTAAATTGATGGTATTTCTCTCAATATTCTGAATATAATTTCTGTTAGTGAACTAGGAATAGAAGGAAAATCCCTTAACCTGAAAAAGAGTATCTACCATAATCCTAAACAAATATTTTTCTTTACAGTGAAATGCTAATAGCATTCCACTTAAAGTCAGGAACAAGACAAGGGAAAATTCCATCCTAATTACCAGGAACAAACAGTCAGAAATGCAATTTTAAAAAAACCACCACACACACACTTGTGTGTGTGTGTGTGTATATAAAATAGCTGGATTTATTTAAATTAGATCTGAGATTCAGTATTTTAACTGGCACATTTACATTATTGTGATTATCTATTGTGATGAATTTATTCTTTAATCTTATGTTATGTTTTCCACTCACCATGTTGTTCTTTTTTCTCTTTTTCTGACTTCTATTAAATTGATCATTTTTTTCTTTCAAGTGATAATATTTCTACTTTATTGTAAAATTTGCTGCTGCTGCTGCTAAGTCGCTTCAGTCGTGTCCGACTCTGTGTGACCCCTTAGATGGCAGCCCACCAGGCTCCCCCTTCCCTGGGATTCTCCAGGCAAGAACACTGGAGTGGGTTGCCATTTCCTTCTCCAGTGCATGAAAGTGAAAAGTGAAAGTGAAAGTGAAGTCGTGTCAGACCCTCAGCGACCCCATGGACTGCAGCCTTCCAGGCTCCTCCATCCATGGGATTTTCCAGGGAAGAGTACTGGAGTGGGGTGACATTGCCTTCTCCGACTGTTAAATTTAACAAGTATATTATCTGATAATCGTGTAGGTTAATCAATACACTTCACCATCCTTTCAAACAAAATATTGACCTTAAGATGCTTCATCTGTAGTCATTCTTCCTCTCTTTGCACATATTATTGTTTCCAGTCCTTTAGCTCCATTTTAAAAGAACTTCTATTAGTGTTTTTGTTACTATTATTTCAGACATTCAGTGCTTGTTTAGATTTACTAAATGTTTATCAAATCTTTTACTCTCCATTTGCTTCTTTTTAAAATATCATTTATTGAATACAAATCACATACTGTACAATTCACTCATTTAAAGTTTACAGCTCAGTGGTTTTTAGTCTATTCACAGAGTTGCACTACCAACAGCAGAATTGACTTCAGAACATTTTCACGACCTCCAAAAGCAACCTCATATGCATTAGGAGTCACTCCTCCTTTTCCTCCAATCCTCCCAGCCCTAGGCAACTGCTATCCTGCTTTCTATATCCGTAGATTTGCCTATTCGGGACATTCTTAGTAACAGAATTACATATGGTCTTTTGTGACTGGCTTCTTTTAATTAATGTTTTTAAGTGGCATCTTGTGATTTTGGTTTGCATTTTCCTGATGGCTAATGATGTTAAACATCTTTTCATGTATTTATTGGCCATTTGTACAACCCAAGGTCATGAAAATTTATCCCTATGTTCCTTCTAGGAATTTTATAGTTTAGCTTTGACATTTAGGTCTATGATAGTTTTGAGCTAATTTTTGTGTGTACAGTGAAGAGGTCCAACTTCATTCTTTTACATGTGGCTATCCAGTTATCCAAGATTACTCTTTCCCCATTGAATGTTTTGCATTCTAGTTGACAATCAATTGACTTTAAGTGTAGAGTTATTTTTTGGACTCATTTCTATTGATCTCTATGTCTATTTTTAATCCAGTATCACACTGTCTTAATTTGTAATACATTTTGAGAATATCCTAGAATTAAAAAACGCAAGTCTTCACATTGAAGAAACATAACAAACATTAAATAACTGTAACTTTGTAATAGGTTTTGAAATCCGGAAGGGTGAGTTCTCCAACTTTATTTTTCTTGTTCATAGATTGCTATTCTGGATGCCTTGGACATACATATGAATTTTAGTACTATCTTCTCAATCTCTAAACAAAAAGCTAGCTGAGATTTTGATAGGGTTTGTATTAAATCTATAGATGAATAGAGAAGTATTGTCATCTTCCTATGTGTACCTGTGGCTGATTCATGCTGATGTATGGCAGAAACCAGCATAATATTATAAAACAATTATCTTCTATAATTTTTTTAAAAAAAACTATTGTTATCTTAATAATATTAAGCCCATGAGCATAGATTGTCTTTCCATTTATTTAGGAATTCTTTACCTTCCTCTAAAAATATCTTATAGTTTTCAGAGTACAAATTTTTGTAATTTTTAATACTTTTATTTAATTTATCCCTAAGTAGTTTCTCTTTTTGATGCCAATATAAGTGGAATTATTTTTTAATGTTATATTCACTCTGTTCATTGTAAATTGTTTGCTTCTTGAATCCTTTCTCATTGGTTCGTGTTTCCTGTTCCCATCTTCATGGAGTTTTTTCGTAATTTGTGAATGGAAAATTCTTAGTCCTTCTGTGAAAATGTCTTTCTTTTCTTTTTTAAGATGGATTTGTGTTTATTTATGGCTGTGCTGGTCTTCGTTGTGGCACGCGGGCTTTCTCTGGTTGCAGAGAGTGGGGGCTACTCTTCATTGTGGTGCACCAGCTTCTCACTGTGGTAGCTTCTCTTATGGCTGAGTGTGGGCTTTGGAGGACTTCAGTAGCTGTGGCTCACAGGCTGTAGAGTGCAGGCTCAGCAGTTGTGGTGCATGGGCTGAGCTGCTCTGCAGCATGTGAGATCCTTCCAGAGGGACTGAAGCTGTGTCCCCTGTATTGGCAGGCGGATTCCTAACTGCTGGACCACCGGGGAAGCCCTTTATTTTCTTAAATGATAATTTAACTTGGTATAGAACTACAAGCCAGCAGTTCTTAAGATTTATTCCTATTTTATTTTGGCTCCATTTTTACTCCTGAGATGTCAGCTCTCAGCCTAATTGTTCCTTGTCAAACAATGTGACTTTGTTGTTGTTGTTTGTTTTTTACTGATTGTTTTAAATTTTGCTAATGTTTTGAAGTTCCACCATTTCCCCATATGTATCTTCAGTTCAGTTCAGTCATTCAGTAATGTCTGACTCATGGACTCCAGCATGCCAGGTTTCCCTGCCAATCACCAGCTCCTGGAGCTTGCTCAAACTCATGTCCATCAAGTCGGTGATGCCCCCAACCATCTCACCCTCTGTCATCCCCTTCTCCTCCTGCCTTCTATCCTTCCCGGTGTCACAGTCTTTTTTCCTATGAGTCAGTTCTTCATATCAGGTAACCAAAGCCTTGGAGTTTCAGCTTCAATATCAGTCCTTCCAATGAATATTCAGGACTGATTTCCTTTAGGATGGACTGGTTGGATCTCCTTGCAGTCCAAGGGACTCTTAAGAGTCTTCTCTAACACCACAGTTCAAAAGCGTTAATTCTTTGGCACTCAGCTTTCTTTATAGTTCAACTCTCGCATCCATACATGACTACTGGAAAAACCATAGTTTTGACTAGCTGGACCTTGCTTGGCAAAGTAATGTCTCTGCTTTTTAATATGCTGTCTAGGTTTGTCATAGCTTTTTTCCCAAGGAGCAAGCATCTTTTAATTTCATGGCTGCAATCACCATTTGCAGTGATTTTGCAGCCCAAAAAATAAAGTCTGTCACTGTTTCCATTGTTTCCCCATCTATTTGCCATAAAGAGATGGGACCAGATGCCATGATCTTAGTTTTCTGAATGTTGAGATTTAAGCTGACTTTTTCACCTTTTTAGTTCTTCGCTTTCTGCCATAAGGGTGGTGTCACCTGCGTATCTGAGGTTATTGATATTTCTCCTGGCTATCTTGATTCCAGCTTGTGCTTTATCCAGCCTGGCATTTCACATGATGTACTCTGGATAGAAGTTAAATAAGCAGGGTGATAACATACAGCCTTGATGTACTCCTTTCCCTATTTGGAACCAGTCTGTTGTTCCATGTCCAGTTGCTTTTTGACCTGCATAACTGTTGCTTCTTGATCTGCATACAGATTTCTCAGGAGGCAGGTAAGGCAATCTGGTATTTCCATCTGTTGAAGAGTTTTCCACAGTTTGTTGTGATCTACAAAGTCAAAGGCTTTGGCATAATCAATAAAGCAGTAGATATTTTTCTGGAACTCTCTTATTTTTTCTATGCTCCAACAGATGTTGTCAATTTGACCTCTAGTTCCTCTGCCTTTAGTATCTTAGTGATATTTATCTTAGTGATAATTTATTTTATTTATTCAATATGCTATGCTTCTTCAATGTGAAGATTTGTGTTTTTTAATTCTAGAATAGTCTCAGCTATTACCTATTTGAATATTTCATTCTCTCTAATCTCTTTATAGACCTCTTTAAATATTATATTTTCTCATTTTATTTTCTATTATTTTCATCATAAAGACTCATTCTGAATTGTATTTGAATACTTCTCAGATCCATATTCCAGTTTTTTTGTTATGATTTTTTAGTTACTATAAAATATAGGAGTTAACTCTCCTCAAAAAGAATATTAAATCTTAAAAACTCATCTGGGGGAAATTTTTCCATAAAGAAGATACTATACTTATTCCAAATATATCCTTTAAATATAGAGAGTTGTCCTAAGGTGGCTATAATGTTTTGAATGTAAATATTTTACTAACTTTTTGGATTTATGCTAAGGGAATATCTCTGAAAATGTTGCAGGGAAAAATCACATATTTCATGTTCTTACCTGTTGAACCTGATGGATCAGTAGGACACCAAAGAACATGTGCTTGGGATCAACCAGACTTGAGCTCCAATGCCAGCTCCGCCATTACCTAGATGTGGGACTTGGACAACTAATTTTAACCTTGCTGAGTCTCTCTGAATCTTAATTTCATCATCTATAAAATAAACCCTTCAGCACTGACATGAGGAACAAATGATCAGGTGCATGTGAAGTATCTTATGCATAGTCTGCCAATGGCAGGTCCTTCATAAAGGATTATCATTATTTCTTGCATAAAAATCTTAATTAGAGCTGGCGCCATCATGTTAGTTATCCCCATTCAGTGTCTGAGATCTTCTCATCAGGCATGTCTCATCATAACCCCTTTGCTATAACTTTGATCTCCTAAAATACACAGATTAATAATTAACCCAGGTAAGCGATAGAATAATTGCTTGTGGAAATGTCTGATAAGTGGTATTTCATGCACTTCTCTCCTGCAACAGTCCCCTTGGGCAGCTATGAAGGCCCCAAATAAAACATTCTGGGGTTCTCTCTTGTAGCAGATGGGAACGCAATGTCTGTCTTGGAGGCATACCCTATAAGCAAGATTTCTAGGACTCTTAAAAGATAAACACTTAGAAAATTGATTCAATCAAATGGAACAGCTATAAACACACTTCCTCTGTGATTTTTCAAACTAATATATTTAATTCTGTCTGGCAGCATCCTCTAAATTGAATTCATATTAGATAGATGAGTCCAGGGGATGAATATAATATATTGATGCAGGAATTACGCTGCCTTTGGTGGGGGGCATTCAGTGTCTCCAAAACTTGAGGCTGCCTTGCACTCATGGTGTGATGGCAAATGCTGCCTTCACAAGGCTGTTCTAATGAATTCTTTTTCTAGCAATAATTATGGCAGGAAATAGGATTTTTCCTGTAAGCACATTTTAGTGACTAGCACCCCTATATGTATAGTATATTCAGATCTTTCACAGACCTTGATTGTGCAGCCACCAGAATGTAGAATAAATCTCATCTTTATTAAACAACATCAATTACCCTATTATCTGCAGCCCCCTGTTGTACATGTCATTATTACTCAGGGCCCAGAGAATGCTTGAACCATTGGCAAAATAGTAATCCTACTGTTAATATCTATTAAAGGTGGGGAAACCTTAAATAATTTACTGATGTTAATAATTATAATAGTTAATATGTATCATATGTTCTTGTGTGCCTGATGGGGCTTCCCAGGTAGCACAGTGGTAAAGAATCCACCTGCCAAGCAGCAGATGCAAGAGATGCAGTTTCGATCCCTGGGTCAGGGAGATCCCCCAGAGAAGGAAATGGCAACCTGCTCCAGTATTCCTGCTGGAAACTTTCATGGACAGAGGAGCCTGGCAGGCAGCAGTCCATGGGGTCACAAAAAGTCAGATATGACTGAGCGTGCGCACACACACTTATGTGTCTAATCATATGCTGAGCTCACACATATATTAATATATATATTTGTGTGTATACATTAAAAACAAGACTGGAGGTGACTGTGTCTCAATTCATGAACTCCTTATTACAAAATTCAGACTGAAATTGAAGAAAATAGGGAAAACCACTAGACTAGGTAAGATCTAAATCAAATCCCTTATGATTATACAGTAGAAGTGGCAAATAGATTCAAGGGATTAGATCTGATAGACAGAGTGCCTGAAGAACTATGGACAGAGGTTTGTGACATTGTGTAGGAGGCAGTGATCAAGACCATCTCCAAGTAAAGAAATGCAAAAAGGCAAAATGGTTGTCTGAGGAGGCCTTAAAAATAGCTGAGAAAAGAGAAGTGAAAGGCAGAGGAGAAAAGAAAAGATATACCCATCTGAATGCAGAGTTCCAAAGAACAGCAAGGAGAGATAAGAAAGCCATCCTCGGTGATCAATGCAAGGAAATAGAGGAAAACTATAGAATGGGAAAGACTAGAGATCTCTTCAAGAAAATTAGAGATACCAAGGGAATATTTCATGCAAATATGAGCACAATAAAGGACAGAAACAGTATGGACCTAACAGAAGCAGAATATTAAGAAGAGATTGCAACAATACACAGAAGAACTATACAAAAAAGATCTTCATGACTCAGATAACCATGATGGTGTGATCACTCACCTAGACCCAGATATCCCAGAATGAAAAGTCAGGTGGGCCTTACAAAGCATTACTATGAACAAAGCTAGTGGAGGTGATGGAATTCCAGTTGAGCTATTTCAAATCCTAAAAGATGATGCTGTGAAAGTGCTGCACTCAAGATGCCAGCAAATTTGGAAAACTCAGCAGTGGCCACAGGACTGGAAAAGGTCAGTTTCCATTCCAATCCCAAAGAAAGGCAATGTCAAAGAATGTTCAAACTACCGCACAATCACACTCATCTCACATGCTAGCAAAGTAATGCTTAAAATTCTCCAAGCCAGGTTTCAACAGTACATGAACTGTGAACTTCCAAATGTTCAAGCTGGATTTAGAAAAGGCAGAGGAATCAGAGATCAAGTTGCCAACAGCCATTGGATCATCAAAAAGCAAGAGAGTTCCAGAAAAACATGTATTTCTGCTTTATTGACTATGCCAAAGCCTTTGACTGTGTGGATCACAATAAACTGTGGAAAATTCTGAAAGAGATGGGAATACCAGACTGCCTTACCTGCCTCCTGAGAAATCTGTATGCAGGTCAGGAAGCATCAATTAGAACTGGACATGGAACAAAGGACTGGTTCCAAATCAGAAAAGGAGTACGTCGAGGCTGTATGTTGTCACCCTGCTTATTTAACTTCTATGCAGAGTATATCATGTGAAATGCTGGGCTGGAAGAAGCACAAGCTGGAATCAGGATTGCCAGAAGAATATCAATAACTTCAGGTACACAGATGACACCACTCTTAAAGCAGAAAGTGAAGAACTAAAGAGCCTCTTGATGAAAGTGAAAGAGGAGAGTGAAAAAGTTGGCTTAAAACTTAACATTCAGGAAACTAAGATCATGGCATCTGATCCCATCACTTCATGGCAAATTGATGGGGGGAAGCAATGGAAACAGTGACAGACTTTAGTTTTTTGGGCTCTAAAATTACTGCAGATGGTGACTGCAGCCATGAAATTAAAAGATGCTTGCTCATTGGAAGAAAAGCTATGACAAACCTAAACAGCATATTAAAAAGCAGAGACATTACTTTGCCAAGCAAGGTCCAACTAGTCAAAGCTATGGTTTTTTCAGTAGTCATGTATGGATGTGAAAGTTGGACTGTAAAGAAAGCTGAGCACCGAAGAATTGATGCTTTTGAATTGTGTCGGAGAAGACTCTTAAGAGTCCCTTGGACTGCAAGGAGATCCAACCAGTCCATTCTGAAGGAGATCAGTCCTGAATATTCATTGGAAGGACTGATGCTGGAGCTGAAACTCTAATGTTTTGGCCACCTGATGCAAAGATCTGACTCATTGAAAAAGACCCTGATGCTGGGAAAGATTGAAGTGAGGAAGGGAAGGGGATAACAGAGGATGAGATGCTTGGATGACATCTCTGACTCGATGGACATGAGTTTGAGAAGCTCCGGGAGTTGGTGATGGACCGGGGGAAGCCTGGCATGCTGCAGTCCATGGGGTCGCAAAGAGTCGGACACAACTGAGCAACTAAACTGAACTAAATATATATTATATTTGGTCTTCACCATAATTCTGTGAGGAAGGTACTTTTAGCCCCATTTTACAATTGAGGAAAGTGAAGCCCGCGGGGTTAGGTGCTCAAGCTTGCACAGCTAGGGCAGTGGTAGAGCTGCAGCCACCAGGAAGTCATCTTAGCTTCACCATGTGAACGTGGTGAAACGTGAAGGTACAGGGCTGCCCTCTCTTTGCTCAGTGATTCCTAGAGTCATGCTTCTACCCCCCAGTCTACTGTAGAAAACGCCTCTAGATTCACTGTCAAACAACTGAAATTCAGAAATTTTAGCTCTTGCTTAATTTCAATTGTATACTTACCTTACATTTTACTTACCTGGTTATCATTGGCACTTAGGCAATAGTTCTGCTTCCTCTGCCCTTCCTTCTCTTCCTATTTCTTCATGTTTGCTGAGGGCTTGGGCATAAAAAGAGAAGGAGGAATTGGAAGAGAAGAGACTCTTAGGGAAGCTTGTGTTCTAAGTCAGGAAACAGGCTGCATAAATGTGAAACAACTAGAGACGGACACAGTAGTGTTTGGGAACAAGCTGATGAAGTGCAAACAGGACATCTCCAACTTCTTCCTCACACCCAGCTGGTCTCTAGCCCACCTCTCTCTGGTGGAGTTAATACATCATGTTCCCACGCCGTGGCCCTCCCATCCCCTTGCCTGACTGTGCCTCTCTCCCAGCTTTGTTGCCCATATATCATAGGGCCTTTCTGATACAGCAGAAGCCAAAGGACCTTGACCAACTTGACAGCATAAATTTCAAATCGCTTGAGGTAAAATTCCACCTCCCAAGCTGATGGAAGGTACAGTTAGAATGGTAAACTTGCATTAACACATGAACTAATTATTATATTTCTTAGAGGGGTCTGGAAACATTGGGCCATAAGTGAGCATTCCAGAAGGCCTTCTTAAATTTTATTTTAAACTTTCTTAAATTTTGACATCATGATTATAAAATAGATTTCTAATCTCATCCTCTGTACCAGGTGGCATCAGTCAGTGTGTGCTGCCACAATCGAATGCCATAGACTGGTTTCTTAAACAACAGGAATGTATTTCTCATGGATCTGGAGGCTGGAAGGTCTGAGATCTGGATGCCAGCATATCTGGGTTCTGGTGAAAGTCCTCTTCTTGGCTTGGAGGTGGCCGTCTTCTCACTGTATCCTTGCATACTGGAAGGAGGACTCTCTGATATCTCTTCTTCTTCCTCTAAGGCCACTAATTCCATCATGAGGGCTCCACCCTCATAACCTTATCTAAACCTAATCACCTCCCAAAGGCCCCCACCTCCTAATACCATCTCATTGGGGTGATTAGGGCTTCACCAACTGAATCATGGGGGACTTAGTCGTTCAGATTATAACATAAGGGGAGGACCTTTCAGCTCTTCAGAATGAGAACAACCCCCAGGCTCTCTTTTCTCTGGGTCACCTTCCTTCTCCTCTCCCTGCTTACCCCTCCTCCATGGGCTGGGCCTTCATACTTCTCCCAGGTGACTCACTACCATGTGGGGCATTCATCTTTAAGATCAGAATAACTGATCCTCAAAAAGTGGCTGCCTTCTCCCACTAGTTCATAGACCAAAGAAAGTATCTTGTGTAAATACTTTATTCTATAGAACTTTTGAAGAATCTAGCTCAAACAGATATTTTTCCTTAAAATTAATTTTTGCAATACATGCACAAAACCAAAGAATACATGGAGCATAACATTTATTCTTTAAAACTCATCGAATGTTATATCCCAAAACAGCTGATGTAAACTAGAAAAAAAAAAACTGGTTATGATATTAAAAGCAAATTCCTCTCATTCTTGTCCCCACCCTCCCTATTCCTTCCCGGAGGCCACTGCTGTTAGAGTGGGGTGTAGCCTTCCAGAGATATTCCCTACGTGCCCTTATGATTAAAAAAATATCCAATGACAGTTTTTGTCCAGTCTGTTCTCCTTGCTTTCATCTCTTAATAACATATTGCGGGGATGATTCCATGTCACTACAGTCAGTACTGTCTCATTCTTTTGACGGGCAGCTTAGTTTCCCCCATGTGTGGGTATAGCATAGCATCTATACCAGTTCTGCTTAAAGCGCTTTTAGGTTGTTTGCAGTCTTCTGTTACTTTAAACAATGGTTCTGTATAAGTATGTCTGTAGAATAAACCCTTGTAAGTAGACTTATTGGATCAAATGTTGTGTACAGTTTAAAAGCTGTGAGATAATCTAAATCTACCAAAAAAATGTAAAGAATAACGTAACTTTTCAGCCAATCTGATCACATGGACCACAGCCTTGTCCAACTCAGTGAAACTAAACCATGCCGTGTAGGGCCACCCAAGACGGAAGGGTCATGGTGGAGAGTTCTGACAAAATGTGGTCCACTGGAGAAGGGAGTGGCAAACCACTTCAGTATTCTAGCCTTGGGAACCCCATGAACAGTATGAAAAGGCAAAAAGATAGGACACTGAAAGATGAATGCAGACTTCCAAAGAATAGCAAGGAGAGATCAGAGTCTTCCTCAGTGATCAGTGCAAAGAAATAGAGGAAAATAATAGAATGGGGAAGACAAGAAATCTCTTCAAGAAAATTAGAGATACCAAGGGAACATTTCATGCAAAGATGGGCTCAATAAAAGACAGAAATGGTATGGACCTAACAGAAGCAGAAGATATTAAGAAGAGGTGGCAAGAATACACAGAAGAACTATACAAAAAAGATCTTCATGACCAAGATATTCACAGTGGTGTGATCACCTAGAGCCAGACATCCTGGAATGTGAAGTCAAGTGGGCCTTAGAAAGCATCAATACAAACAAAGCTAGTGGAGGTGATGGAATTCCAGTTGAGCTATTTCAGATCCTAAAAGATGACGCGGTGAAAGTGCTGCACTCAATATGCCAGCAAATTTGGAAAACTCAGCAGTGGCCACAGGACTGGAAAAGATCAGTTTTCACTCCATCCCAAAGAAAGGCAATGCCAAAGAATGTTCAAACTACCACACAATTGCACTCATCTCACACACTAGCAAAGTAATACTCAAAATTCTCCAAGCTAGACTTCAGCAATAAATGAAACGTGAACTTCCAGATGTTCAAGCTGGATTTAGAAAAGGCAGAGGAACCAGAGGTCAAATTGCCAACATCTGCTGGATCATGGAAAAAGCAAGAGAGTTCCAGAAAAACATCTATTTCTGCTTTATTGACTATGCCAACGCCTTTGACTGTGTGGATCACAACAAACTGTGGAAAATTCTGAAAGGGATGGGAATACCAGACCACCTGACCTGCCTCTTGAGACCCCCGTAGGCAGGTCAGGAAGCAACAGTTAGCACTGGACATGGAAGAACAGACTGGTTCCAAATAGGGAAAGGAGTACATCAAGGGTGTATAATGTCACCCTGCTTATTTGACTTATATGCAGAGCACATCATGAGAAACATTGGGCTGGATGAAGCACAAACTGGAATTAAGATTGCTGGGAGAAATATCAATAATCTCAGATATGCAGATGACACCACCCTTATGGCAGAAAGTGAAGAAGAACTAAAGAGTCTCTTGATGAAAGTGAAAGAGGAGAGTGAAAATGTTGGCTTAAAGCTCAGCATTCAGGAAACTAAGATCATGGCCTCTGGCCCCATCAATTCATGGCAAATAGATGAGGAAACAGTGGAAACAGTGATTGACTTTATTTTGGGGGGGGGGCCAAAATCACTGCACATGGTGATTACAGCCATGAAATTAAAAGACGCTTACTCCTTGGAAGGAAAGTTATGACCAACTTAGACAGCATATTATAAAGCAGAGACATTACTTTGCCAACAAAGGTCCATCTAGTCAAGGCTATGGTTTTTCCAGTAGTCATGTATGGATGTGAGAGTTGGACTGTAAAGAAAGCTGAGTGCCGAAGAATTGATGGTTTTGAACTGTGGTGTTGGAGAAGACTCTTGAGAGTCCCTTGGACTGCAAGGAGATCCAACCAGCCATCCTAAAGGATATCAGTCCTGGGTGTTCATTGGGAGGACTGATATTGAAGCTGAAACTCCAATGTTTTAGCCACCTGATACGAAGAGCTGACTAATTGGAAAAGACTCTGATTCTGGGAAAGATTGAGGGCAGGAGGACAAGGGGATGACAGAGGATGAGATGGTTGGATGGCATCACCGACTAAATGGACATGAGTTTGGGTGAACTCCAGGAGTTGGATAGGGAGGCCTGGTATGCTGGGGGTCGCAAAGAGTCGGACATGACTGAGCAACTGAACTGAACTGAACTGAACTGAATGTAACTAACTTTGCCCAGCGTTGTTACATCTCAGCCAGGAAAATCACCTTCCATTTAGGAAGCCCTGAAGTGTATGGTCACTAACTCATAGGCTATGTACTCATGCTTTGGGATGAGGAGGTTATCTCATTTTGTTTTATGATCTGGACGCCTGTATCAAGTGTCGCTAGGATTATACATGTGTTGCATCTAGTGCCCTCACCAATGTCCAAAGTGGATTGTGTTTCTAACCCATCACCAGTGTGCTGCTTAATATGATTCTTTGGTGTTCAGTTCAGTTCAGTCGCTCAGTCATGTCTGACTCTTTGCGACCCCGTGAATAGCAGGATGCCAGGCCTCCCTGTTTATCACCAACTCCCGGAGTCCACCCAAACCCATGTCCATTGAGTCGGTGATGCCATCCAGCCATCTTATCCTCTGTCATCCCCTTCTCCTCTTGCCCTCAGTCTTTCCCAGAATCAGAGTCTTTTCCAATTAGTCAGCTCTTCTCATCAGGGTGCCAAAATATTGGAGTTTCAGCTTCAACATCAGTCCTTCCAATGAACACCCAGGACTGATATCCTTTAGGGATGGACTGGTTGGATCTCCTTGTGGTCCAAAGGACTCTCAAGAGTCTTCTCCAACACCACAGTTCAAAACCATCAATTCTTCGGCACTCAGCTTTCTTTACGGTCCAACTCTCACATCCATACATGACCACTGGAAAAACCATAGCCTTGACAGAGGACGTTTGTTGGCAAAGTAATGTCTCTGCTTTTTAATATGCTGTCTTGGTTGGTCATGGCTTTCCTTCCAAGGAATAAGCATCTTTTAATTTCATGGCTGCAATCACCATCTGCAATGATTTTGGAGCCCAGAAAAATAAAGTCTTGCTTGCCCCTGAACAGCGAGAAGACTGAGGCCTAGTCTGACAAAGTGTGGGGGCCAGTGAGAGACCTGAATTAGCTAAGACGTGATCTTTTCCCCCACACAGAGTCCACCCCAAGTATCCAGCTGTATGAGTAAATGACTTCATAGGAATTAATTTTATTCTATATACGATGGAATGAGCTTTCAATTTTATTCTTAGTTTTGAATTGATTTTGGTTTAATTTCTGTGTAAAAGCATATGTGTAGGAATAATTTCCATTATAGTGTATCATAGACCTCATACCTTCTTCAGGGATTTTAATAATGCTTTTCCAAATAGGAAGTCAGGGTTTTCTCTGTGCCCCATCCCCTGCTCCCACTGTGTTCACTTTCTTGCATGTTGCACATTTAAGATTAAGGTATTTTAGTTTTCCCTCAAACAATGATTTTGCAGTATTAAACACAACCTTATAACTTTCGGCCTAGTATTTGTGTAGATGGCTCTGCAGTGCTTTTAAAATTACTTAATTAAAATTCTAGAATGATACAATTTCAGTGGGTTACATTAGTCTTACTTTTACCTTCCTCAATCAGTGTTCTCTTATAGTATTTTTCTTTGCTAGAATTATTGGAGATGACTACAGCCCAGCAGACTGCTTAACTATTAACTCATTACTTAAGAAAACACTAAAGTATTCGTTGTTAAGCACAAAGATGTTAAACTCAGCTTGATATTGATGCAATGTCTCTCTGCTCCAAGGATGTAGCTAACTTATGCTCAAAAAGCTTTTTGGGAAAGACTTCAGTTTTCTGATATTTTCTATCCATCTTTTCTTTCTTTCTGTTTTCTTTGAACTGAAATTATTCCATCAGTTAGCCACCGAGTCTGATTTTTAATCTGCTTGCAGTTCAACAGGAGGGAACCAAAGATGTACACACTCTTTTCCCTTTATGCCCAGGACGCAGTAAGATTAGCAGAACACAGTTCATTGCCTGGGCATGCAAGTGTTGCCATGCACAGGACAGACCTCTGGTGCTTCCACTTTTCTCCCCCTCTTAGTGACAGAAAACCCATTGGACTCCAGCAGCAGTTAAGCTCTGGCAGCCATTGGCCCCAGAACTCTACCTTCTGCCTTCCAGTAGGTAGAGGCCAGCTGGGGAGGTGGCCAATCGGGCGATCTGTATCCAGGAGAATGTGGCACAGTTAGCTATTTCAATCCATCCAGGATGATGTCAGCAAGCAGAACTGAAAGGGTGAGGAGCAAGGCTAAAGGAGAGGAGGAATCTTGTCAGGCTGCATTATTTACACAGGGCCGGGCTGAGGCTAAGCAGAGAGGAGCACACCCACTACCTGCACCCTGAGCCAAACTCCTCGCCTCCAAGCTGCTTCCTCCCAGCCTCGAGAAAGGAGGAATGGCTGCAGAAAATAATTTGACACTAAATGAGATGGAGAGAGCTTAATTCTTACATGATTTTTTTTTCAACTGGAAGAGCAGCTTTCTACTTAGATAAAAATGCACAAACCGGCTCTGGTTTGCACATTTCTGGGGTTTTACCGGAAAGCTGGTCCGACTCACACCCGCTGATAAGAGAAAAGCGTTTGTTCACGCCTCTGGAAGTCTGTGGTCCCAATAACCCCGCGTGAAACTTGCAAAAATGGTTCTCAGCTTAGACGCCGTTTTGCAGCACGAGCAAAATGTTCAGGCTCAGGAAATGATGCTAAAGGCATTTTGAAAAATGTAAGATGGGCCTGACACAGCGCTGGCACAGGATACATGACGGAAGCGGCGTGGTGAGTGGTGATAACGGCCCCTGGGGCCTGGCAAGGAGCTGGTTTCTCACTCCAGTTCCAACCCCCCCCCCCCCCCCCCCCCCCCCCCCCCCCCCCCCCCCCACCCCCCCCACCCACCCCCCTA